>JAQQZX010000037.1:1075429-1086371 GCA_030068355.1 Notoglanidium maculatum
CACACACACACACACACACACACACACACACACACACACACACACACACACACACACACACACACACACAGTGCTCTGTGATGACCTTGAGCTACACAGTACACTTCCAACAAAATTAGCACAAAGTACACACCTCTCTCTCTCTCTCTCTCTTTCGCTCTCTCGCTCTCTCTCACTCTGTCTCGCTCTCTCTCTCTCTCTCGCTCTCTCTTACTCGTCCTCCCTCTCTCGCTCGTCCTCCCTCTCTCGCTCGTCCTCTCTCTCTCGCTCGTTCTCTCTCTCTCTCTCTTGGACACTCAGAACTACATGAATGATAAGAGCTAACACTAACACACCCCATGTTCATAAAGCATTATAACTGTGCTTATAATTCTAACTAATAACTAATAACTAATAATACCTCATAGAGCTCTATAATGTTATTCATTTCATTATAGTGACAGTGATTTATGAGGTATTATTAGAACTATAAATGCTTACAACAGCATTACCTACTGACAGAATTATAAGCATAAGTTAAACTGATTTATAGAAAGTGTTACCAAATTTATCATTAAATAACACAAGAAATCCTTCATCACAACTCCAGCTATGATTTTCAGGGTTTAAGGTCACATTTTTAAAATGACGAGGTTTTTTTTTCAGTGTACGATGGAGAAAGTCGGAAATGCTGGTATCTCACCTCCTAAGCATGCTCCCATGGCCAAAGCGAATATGAGCGGTTTCACCGGCAAGTTCACGTCATCGTCCTGGCTCAGGTTGATCAGCACTGGGATCTGTTACGTTAAATAAACAGACAATGGATCAATTCATTTTCAATTTGCAACTATAAACAATAACTCAGGACCCGTATCAAACCTGATATGAACTTTAATGGAGTTTACTGAGAATGCCACATGCTTCGTTTAAGCTCTTCATTAAAATGCTGTCGTTTCTTTTGAGCATATTTCTCCCTCTCTGAGGCTTTCTGACTGTCAGGAACCTGGCTGTTAACAGATTGAGTCATATTTCTGTACAGCATGGCTCAGGGGAGGAAAGAAAATCAATAAAAAGCAGCATTGCATTTATCTATTTTTATTCACCATAACAGACGTGCTGCATGAATCACAGCATCAGGAAAATTGGATGGAGATGAAAACACGGTTCGTTTGCAACCACATACAGTAACGCCGTCTCAGACAAGACCTACCTGTCTCAGCTCGAGCTCAAACACTGAAGCACTGATTTACTAAAATTAGCACCAGCAAAAACATGCTGATTTTCCGATCAAGGTCTTTAAAGTTGCACGTTTTTTACATGTTTATCTTAATGAATGTGCAAATTAGGCCTATAACTAAAAAAAAGCAAAATGTAGCCTTCTGTTTACACAAGTAAGTAAAGAAATTTGCCATTTAACATCCACAATTGTGATGTATTAACCATAACCAAGTCCCCTTTTGCAAATTACTACAACTGAAAAGCAGGTATTAAATTTGCAGAAGATTGTTCCTATGATTGGAAAAAAAGGTTTTATAATGAGTAAGATTATCAGGATTAAGCCATTTCATATCAAATGATCAGAAGGTTTCTTAAAATAATGGTTTAAAATGACAGCAAAGTTGGATTCATGTTAGACATCAGCACATGTGCGTATATTCAGACCTCCGACTTCAGTGCCATTTAAAGAGAGACTGTGGAATCGTTTTTATCCATGTGTACCTCATGGCAATGACATACACTGTTTTTAAGGGGTTTTTATATTAAACCCAACACTTTTATTCATGATAACACTGGATATGAAATTATGTTGAGTTTCAATTTCAGTTTTGATCTGAAATCATCACAGATATGAAGAACAAAAATTGCACGTTTATAAATTGCACAGTTGATGCTCAAACTGAACGGGGATGACCGAGTTTTGGGGTGGACCGAGTTTTGGGGTGGACCGAGTTTTGGGGTTGACCGAGTTTTGGGGTGGACCGAGTTTTGGGGTGGACCGAGTTTTGGGGTTGACCGAGATTTGGGGTGGACCGAGTTTTGGGGTTGACCGAGATTTGGGGTGGACCGAGTTTTGGGGTGGACCGAGTTTTGGGGTTCAGGCTCTATTTGAAGGTAAAAGTGACTTGAGTCTCAACTCCAACTGACTTTGAGAGTAGGTGACTTAAGACTCAAACTGGATTTCAAATTAAGTGACTTACTGTATTCTGATTCGAGGGTAAGTGACTTGAGGCTCGATCTGAATGGGGATGACTTGAGGTTTAACTCAGGAGTGAACTCAGACTCAGTTCCCTGAGGTCTTAATGAAATGTCTGTAACCTGCTTTGGTCACAATATCACAAGGATAAAGCCCCACGGCTCTTTCTCACCCTGTTTAAACAGCCCTGTTCAGAACGGCTGGTTTGGGCGCCTGTCCCTTTAAATGCGAATGAACCACTGCTAACCCCACCCCCGTCTTCCATCAGCCAATCAGGTATCACTTTCCTCATGAATATTCATGGCTTTCCCCTGCTCCTCAAGCTGTGAGTGGAGATGCTCAGATGGGGGAGGTATAATTCTAATGAGCTCCCCTTGTGACATGGGAAGTGGAGCCAAATCTGAACGACTCATTGAAGTTCATGTTTTCTGAAATCGGCAGCATAAGTAAACCGACTTGGTTGACTTATTACAGAGTTCGTGCATTGAGAGGCACTCCGGATACATAAATCTGTGTGTTCAAGCGCTGAAAAAGTGTTTTTTTATAATAATTTAATGTCCATAATAATGTCCCATTTAAGATCAAATTGAAACAAACCCTCATAAATATTTATAAAGGGTTTTTCCAATAGGCATGAGTTATCATGAAGAATGTTTATGTTAGTAATGAGGTCAAGCTGGCATAATCCTACATAAATATTTATAAATGCTTATTTCAGCAGTCATAAGGTGTTATAAATTGTATTTTTATCAGGTCAAGTTGATATATTCCTACATAAATCTTTTTAATTGCTTATTTTAACAGGTATAAGTGCTCATAGAGAGGTCAATATTGAGGTCATGTTGACAGAAAACTACATAAACATATATAAACAGATCATTATAAAAGGAATAAGCTGTCATAAAGAGTACATTAGTCAATGCTGAGGTCAAGCACCACAGCATTAAACAAAAATGAACCTTCCAGGTGTTATGTTAACTTGTGAAGTAATTACAGTATTAATAGTTACTATAACTATAATTGCTGTACTACACAAACTTCCTAGCTTAAAGCTCAAGTTAAGATAGAAAGAGTATAAGATTCTTCCCAATCGGTTTTACAGAACCTAATCCTAACTCATTTCAGGAGAACTGTTAAGCTGCCCCGAGTGTCACTTTTCCACCATACGGTTTTAGCGAACTCGTTTAATCCGTATTGCTGCTCTTTTACTGCTTTTACACAACCAATGAAACGTCAGCAGGCCGAACACCTTCACTGAGAGGCGTATAGCAGACCTTAACCCTAATGATGTGTTGGGTTTGATAACAAAACAGTCATGTGTAGATACAGGCTTCCCTGGGCCATGAATCAATTCCCAAAGTGAGACTTTTAAAGTGAAGTCACCAACATAGCAGTTAGTATTGTCGTAAATTTCCCAAAAAGATCATCTTTGGCTTTCTCTACAGATTATACCAACACGTCTAACTCTTCTTTCTTGAAGTTAAGCACCTGTCATTGTTTTTGACCCACTTTTTTGTATCAGTGAGAAAATCTAATGGTGACAAAAAATCTCGTCAAAACAATATGAGAAATGCAGTGTCGGTTGCTAGGTAACAGACATAAAAGTTGAGGTTGGATTGAGTATTTACCTGAGATAAGATAGGATTTGGTAGTTTATAGGATTCATAAAGTTAGGAGGGTTTATTTAAGAGTCTGGGAAGTTTGGGAGCTTGTGTAATATACTTTTCCTGTCTTATGTTAGGATAGGAACATTGACCTAGGAACTGTTTACCTGTGATGACGTTCTTCCTAAATCAGGTCTGAACCCTAATTGCCATGGTTACCAAACAGTGACGATGGGCTCTGCAAATTAGGAAGTTTCAGTCCTCTTTCTGATGACAGCTAACACCTGTTGGAATAACTCTTTATAGATGTTTCTGTAAGTTTCCCTCAGATTTCATAAAGCATTTATGTAGTTTTTTATTTCTTAAAGCCTTTGTTATTAGCTGTTTTACAGACATTTCACAACAGTGAAATTATACACAAAGTGTAACTATAAATGGAGAGAATCGTGGACATGACGTTCCATCTTATAATAAATAAGAAAAATTGTAAAATCATTGGAAATTTTATTATAATTATTATTATTATTATTATTATTATTATTAGCAATAGAAGTTGAATTTTCTGCCCGAGTAACTTTGTTGAAAAAAAAACGGCATCAGAAAAGCGTGTGAAAATAAACTCTGGGTGTTATGATGTGTTCTCACACAACAGAAGTTAATTGCCCACACAGTGCTGTACACACACTGATTGTGAAACTAATTAGACATCACATATTTAACCCAAACTCACTCTGACGTGTCAAAGGACTGAAACGTGCAGAACGACAAAGCAGGAGGAGGCAGCGGGGCGGGGTGGGGTGGGGAGGGGATTGGGGCCGCCTATGGGGAGGCGGTGGGGGTTGTGCATGTTTTTCTTATTCCCTTATAGTGCGATGAGAATCTGCAAAATCAATCGATTGCTCTATTACCGGCAGAACTGTGCTGAACAGACAATGGTGTTTCAGCTTTGTTTACAAGGACTGGGAAAGATGAGAAATGAAAAATATATCAAAGAAATGAATTTAAAAAACAAGATAGAAGGAAAGAAAATAGGAAGACAGGTAACCTCACAGAAAAGCTGAAAAAGGAAAAGTGAGGAAGAGACATAGAGGGGAAAAAAGTCAGCAGTTCATTGTTCTAACTACAAACACATTCATAAGGCATTATAAACATTTATTTATAAAAATCCAGCACACTGTAAACTTTATTATGTGTCTAATTATGAAGTGTTAACAATAGTGTTCCTAACACATTATAGCAGCGGAAAATCTCTTAGTGCTTTTATAGTGCACGATGAAGGAGGAAAGACTGCGTTTAACTGTAACTCTCGGCTCAGCCCAGGAACGGCATTTGTAAATCCCTGGCAGATTAAAAAAATGTTAATTGTTTCTTGTAAATTTGTGAATTTTTTTCTTGTAAACCTGTGACTTTTTCTCATATATTTGTGACTACTTTCTTGCACATACATGACTTTTTTTCTTGTATATTTATGACTTTTTCCTCATAGATTTGTGGATTTTTCCATATAAATTTCTGACTTTTTTCATAAATTTGTGACTTTTTCTTGTAAATTTGTGACTTTTTTTCTCATAGATGTATGGCTTTTTTCTTGTAAATCTAAATCTAAAAAATTCTGCAATTTTTCTTGGAATACCCATCTTACCCCCTTTCCCAGCTCCATAACTGTTTTTTACCTACAATGGCTCTAATAAGCCGTCATAGTAAACTCCACTGCTGTTCTAAAAAATTAATCAACACCTTCTGATGAGGTATCAAGAGAATTATACATGCATAATCTGTAAAATCTGATCATTCATGACGGCGTTGTGACACACTGATGTACTGTACAGGTTTTCTACATTTTTGTAACGTCATGTCATGACACCTCCGTCTCAGTTTGGTTCAGACTGCTGACGTCACATGTCACATCACATTGTGGAGGAATTCTCTGTATTAAACTTTGTGTGAACTCTTGTTTGTTTCATTGCTCATGTATTGTTGTGGTTATGTCTGGGCTGGCTGTGTGACGTAGGCCGACAGCATAGATTAGAAGTGTCAAGCCTTGCGGTACAAATCTGACGCGCACGAAGCAGGGTGAGATCTTTGCCCTCCTAAAGAGCGCCAGTTGTCGCCTCAGCCCAATGTATGTGTGTTAGTGTGCATGTGCAGACATCAAAGTAATGGCTATCCTTTTACTCATGCATTTGCAGAGCTGGTGAGATTGCGGACCCGTAGTATGTGGTAAACGCGCTTGATAACACGACCTTTAAAGTCGATGTAAGCATACCCAAAATAGCCAGCAATGATAAGGATTGGTTTGGGAGTGGCGCGGAAAACACTGGAATAGCTGACAGGTGAACGCCCTGAAATGATTAGGAGCATGGCATGTCACAAGAGCTCCGCTGCCTCTGCAAAGTCGTGAAATTAGACACCATAACCACAATTCGGCCATGAAAAAAGGTGTGAAAGGGAGGGGGACCTAGCCCCCTCCTTAGTGATAAACAAGGTAAAGTTCTCGGAAATCGATCACGGGGAAGGGGTCACTTGAGGCATGTCATGCCCTAGGGGCTGAGTTAAATGTATATGTAACTTTGGAAAGGTATAAATGTAGGGGACTAACTGTCAGGAAGGGCCTCTCTCTTTTGATCTCTTCGGGACCCTGTCTCTGTGATTTCTGTACCTGATATTTCTCTGGACCAATTAAACATTTATCATTGATGTTTGACTCCTGGTAATTTGTGCGTCGCGTAAAATTGGACAACATGATCATCATGAAGTCTTAACTGTCATAAACCTTCATAACGCAACCATACGTCTACTTTACGTCACTGTAGTCAGGCGTCAGCTTGACATCAAAAGCTCGTAAAGTTATCTTTATAGCAGCTGCTCTGAGGTACAAAGACTTAAAATGAGGTTTATGGCTTAGAAATGTTTATAAATATTTATTTAATGTCTGTATATGTCTGTAATGTGTTTATAAATCTCTATAGGAGTTATCATTAAGGATTTATGCAGCAGTATGTAGCTTGGATTAAATGTATAACACACTGCTCTTTAAAATAATAGAAAGCGTGTAACTGTTGGCGAATCTCTCGTATTATAAGAGGAATAAAGCACGTGGGAAGGTGATGTCAGTTGTCAGGTGCAGGCTTGCGTAGGTGTTGTGTAGCCTTCTGAACCCTGCACTCGAGTGTTAAGTGTTAATGTCTCTTGATTTTGGATGTTTTAAACACTGAATTGATTTATTAAGGATCGAGCTGATGTCAAACCATCATAGAAACCGACTCCATGCTGTGACATGAACGTCTTCAGATGAAAAAAGTGGTTTTAAATAACGATTGCTGTCGGTTCGTTTCATTAACATTAAACACAATTTATCATTTCATCTTAATAGAGAATAAAAACCTGTTTTTGTACAGATCAGATTCATTATTCAAAGTGGTGCAAATTAAGAAGGTGTGAGATTTGATTTAGTTTGTGTGTGTGTGTATGTGTGTGTGTGTGTGTGTGTGTGTGTGTGCTCATTACCATGGTAGCAGTGAAGGGAATGTTGTCTATGAGTGAGGAAGCCAAAGCCGAGACCCACATGACCAGGATGATGGCGATGGCCAGACGCTCGGACTCGGGTACAGCCTGAGAGAGAAGATAACAACAGAACTGTCACACACACACACACACAAACACACACACACACACACACACACACACACAGTGGCATATCTTCCCTCTTCACAGGCATTTGAATGCCAGCACTGTGGTGGGAGATGTGTGTGTGTCTATATCACACACACACTGTATTCAGTGTCACTACATTCACATTCTGTTAACACACACACACACACACACACACACACACACACACCGCTTTGTGCTTTCCCATCTTCATCTCTCAATGTGTTCCTCACAGTTATTAAACAATCATTCTCTCTCTCTCTCTCTCTCTCTCTCTCTCTCTCTCTCTCTTTATACAAACACACACACACACATCTCTGCTCCTCTCTCTACTTTTATCTTTCTGTCCTTCTCTCTGTATACATTCACATCTCTCTCTGTCTCTCTCTTTATATATATCTCTGTTGCTGTCTTTCTCTCTTTCTCCCTCTCCCTCTGATTCTTCCTGTCTGTCTCTCTCTCTAGTTCTGTTCTATCCTTTTGTCTCTCTCTCTCTCTCTCTCTCTCTCACTCTCTCTCTCTCTCTCTCGCTCTCTCTCGCTCTCTCTCTCCACCTGTCGTGAATAATTACTCAGAGTGTAAAGGGACTGTGCACTAAACCCAAGCTGACGTCTCCATCGGAGTGTGATCTCCAGCCGAGCCTGAGCAAATCTCACCAGCTGTAATATGACCTTCCACAAACCCACACGCGCACACACACACAAACACATTCACACAAACACAAGCACATACACCTACACACACACACACAAACACATACACATACACAAACACAAGTACATGCACCTACACACACACACAAACACACACACAAACACACACACACACAAACACATACACACAAACACAAGCACATACACACAAACACAAGCACATACACCTACACACACACACACACAAACACATACACATACACAAGCACATACACCTACACACACACACAAACACAAGCACATACACCTACGCACACACACAAACACACACACACATACACACACACACACACACACATACATACACACACCTACACACACACACACACACACACACACGCACACACACACACAAACACACACACACACACACACACACACACACACACACACACACACACACACACACACACACACAAGCGAGCTTCCATAAATATAAAGTGCCAGCTCAGTCAGGTGTGGATCAGCAGGCTGAGGCTGGAGGAAATCAGTGACATTCACCACTAACATCACAGTTTCCCTAAACTGTCCTTATCTCACACGTATCTCACACCGGATTCAGAGACTTAAGTTCAAAATGTACGTGAATGTTTACGTGCAGAAAGCACCTCATATTCAGAGTCGAGTTACGCAGCTCCTGAGCTACTCGTTCCGAGCATTAAAATGACCTGCATGTAGCTCACATCTCCCAAGTGCTTTTTTTTTTATGGCACATGAAATTCAGTAATTTGTTCATTCAATGTGCTCTCCTGTAAAGAAAGCATGCCCACGGTTTGAATGATAAGCTGACCTAGCACTCATCTGCTCCACATACAGATATGTTCACATTACAAGCCTCACTGCTCAATTCTGGTGTTTTGCTCGGATCGAATTTCACTGATAATTACACTGATCTGTATCTAACTGTAATGTGAACGCATCTGTCCTCTGAAACATCACACATGCGCACACTGATACGTTTCTGCACGAGTCATCTGCGTCACCAGCAACACAGCAGAGAATATACTTGATTTTCGCCGTAGCCCTTTACCTAACCCTAACCTTAACCCTAACACTTAAAGTTAACCCAAAAACCTTAACTTTAAACCTAACACGCAACCGCTAAGTCGCATCAATCAATAGCACAAATCTCCAGAACAGCATGCTGGCTGATGACGACACGCTCAGCGCGTGAATCCCGATCCGAGCGGCTCATTCAGGTCACACGGCCGAGAATCGGATACTTATCGGATCTAGGACCACGTGTGAAAGTGACTCAAATCTGATTTGAAAAGATCAAGTCACATTAAGGCAAAAGATCAGATTTGAGTCACTTCCGCATGGCAGTGTGAACGCAGCCTTTTAGTCCGTTCTTGGCTTTATTCATAAATTTTCGGTCCTGATCTCTCTGATTAAGCAGCAACTCCTCTTATGTGGGAGAAAAAAACTTTCTGTGCACCTCACCCTGACGAAAATGAGTATTATTTAATATTCATGTATTATTGTTATTCTTCTCCAAACACATCCACAACAGATCATGCAGGTTGCAGACTCACTTTAATTAATGCCGCTGTCTGTGCGCCGATGTAGTCGATCAGCTGTAACTGTGCCAAAGCCTTTAAACAACACAAACAGGAAACACAATGGAGTTAAAAAGACACAACCGTGTGCGTGTGTGTGTTTGTGTGTTTGTGTGTGTTTGTGTGTGAGTGTGTGTGTGTGTGTTCTTGAACCTTTGTGAGGACCAATTTGTGAGATTTCACTATCCCTGTGAGGACAATGTTGGATGGTCCTCACAGCGGTTTTAAGGGTTTTGTAAACAAAAATAAGGAAAAGTAAAAAAGCCAAAAAGTTTCCTTTTCATTACTGAGGTTAAGGTTCAGGTTCCATTTAGATGCAGATGTAGCATTAATTAGCTGCATTAATCATTATGTCAATGCATGGTCCTGATAGTAAAACCAACGGGTGTGTGTGTGTGTGTGTGTGGAGATTCTCTCTGCTCTCCTGTATTTCCTACATAATAAATATTAAAGAGAGCAGAGTAAACAGCTGAGTAAGCAGTGTCATGCTCATGGGTTCAATGGAAATGCAAACATTTATTCAAATCCTCTAAAAATGTCCTCTGGAGAACTTATAAACACACGTCTCCAGCTTATAAGGAGACTTTACCAGTGTTTTTCCACTCTAATTTCATTCATAATGCGTTAGGAAAACTGGAGTTCAGGAAGTGTTGAGAAAAAGATTCCGGTTTCCTGTGCAGAGGTACAAAAAAGGCTACTCTGGTTCTGTTCATCAGTATCTCTCTCTCTACATATCTCCTTGTGTCTAGCTCTCTCTTTCTATCTCTCCTCTATGTATGTCTCACTATCTCTAACTTTGCATCTGTCTCTGTTTCTCCCTGTCTCTCTCTCTCTCTCTCTCTCTCTCGCTCTCTCTCTCTCTCTCGCTCCCTTTGTGTGTGTGTGTGTATGTATACACTGCATGTCCAAAAAAAAGTCACACACTTTAATATTTTGTTGGACCGCCTTCAGCTTTGATTACGGCACACATTCGCTGTGACATCGCTTCTATGAGCTTCTGCAATGTCACAACATTTATTTCCATCCAGAGCCGCATAAATTTTTCGCTAAGATCTTTCAGAGATGATGGGACAGTCGGACCGCTGTGCAAATTCTTCTCCAGCACATCCCAAAGATTCTCAATGGGGTTAAGGTCTGGACTCTGTGGGGGCCAATCCATGTGTGGAAATGATGTCTCACGCTCCCTGAACCACTCTTTCACAATTTGAGCCCAATGAATCCTGGCATTGTTATCTTGGAATA
>JAQQZX010000037.1:1104527-1125712 GCA_030068355.1 Notoglanidium maculatum
ATAATTCAGTATATGCCATATGTGTTGCTTCATAGTTTTGATGTATTCAGTAATGTTTTACAATGTAGAAAGCAAAAGAAATAAAGAAAAACCTATGAAAAAGAGTAGGGGTGTACAAACTTTTGACTGGTAGTGTAGCAATATTCCTTATGTTTCTTTAACTTACACTTTTAATTATTTTGATCATAATTATTCATTTACATTTTACATTTACGGCATTTGGCAAACGTCCTTATCCAGAGCGACTTACATAAGTGCTCTGAAGTCTCTATCAGTAAATATATTCTGATACTGGCTCACTAGGACCTGGGCTAAGAATACCATCACAATAAAAACTGCTGGCAAGTAATACAGAAATGTTTTTTTTTTTCTTTTTTTTTTTTCTTTTTTTATTCAAACCTTCTCTGTTGTATTTATGGTGCTTAAAATAATGACAGAATTAAAATAATTAGATAAGTTACACGATCCCAACAAGCCCAAAGCGCATAAACACACTGGCCCCGTCAGTCAATGTAGAATAAGCCCGGATTCTAAGCACAGAGTCGAATTATACGCCACACAAAAATGATTGGCGTCTTACACACAGCATTTATGTAGTGATTCTGGGAGACTGTTGCTAACTTTGGTTGATGCAGGACAGAATTTAATGTGAGTTGGGTTTGTTTGTTTTTTTATGACAAATAAAATTTGATCTGGGGATTTTACAATTTACCACGAAACCAGTAACTGTTAGTTCTCCTAGTTCATAGAGTGGCATGACACCTACATAAGCCCTTTATGGCACTTCACAGGAGCCAGCATACATTTTTATATCTAAAAATATATTTCAATAAGCATCAATTGTCAAAAAGATGTCAAGTTGAAATAACACCTGAACAAAGTGACATAAGGTTGTTATGACTTACACTGGAACGACATGGCAAGAGCGAGTCATATAAAAGTGATGATGTGACATAATTCGGGAAATGATGGTTAAATGATGCTGATCTGCTGTGTAGGCATTTAAACAGTGACATTTTATACAATGACGCTGTAATAACAGAGATATGAACATTTTCTCTTTAATGTTGAGTTGTCCGAGCGTCAGTTTTCCATGACACAACCCCGTGCTAACAAAACTCTGTGTCACTTCATTATGATGTTATCTGTTACGTCAACTTGATATCAAAATTGACCGAAGTAGTCTTTGAGACAGTGGATGGATACTGGAATGTCTTATTTTATGTTTGTCAGTCGTCATGAACGGCTTACGCAGACGTCATGTAGTCCTATGAACACTACCTTAATGAAAGGTGCAATGCCGACGATCGAGTTACACAGCAAGCAGTTAAACACATCAACATTTATACAATGGATGAAACATTTATCCTGTTTTAATAGAACTTCAGAGATTTATAATCCTCTAAAGTATTACACATGTGCTCCAGCTTAATTGAAATATTTGCATATGCATAAGAGTTAATGAATGCATATTCCGTTAAATGTTAGAAGAGCCGTTAACTGTTCGTAACAACTTCTGCCCAGCTGCTAAGCGCCTTCTCTAAGCCTGGCCTGGTAAAATTGGATACTGAAATTGATCATCTCATAAGGCCCTAATGGTGGAACTGAGGTTAATTATCCTACAATTACACTTTCATATCGACCCACTCCAAACAAATGGCTTCATAAGCGCTTCTTAACATGGTCTATTCTGAAATTGGAGTATTGAGGATTGCTATACGGTCATGTACAATCAAAGTACCCTGACTTATCCTGGACTAAAAAATGGCATAAAATTGGTTCGGTGCTACTTCAAGTGAAATTGCAACAGCTCCTGATTACAATGCCGACCCAAAGTGAGGAGACCGGACTCAGACCGGAGTCAGTGTGATTCAAACTCTGTGGGATTCACGACCTCGTACCTGATTGTTGAATATTTTTACTGGAGACCTGAGTTTAGTCACAGATTGTGCTGTTCGGTGGTGTGTGAACAGGTCACGCTTAGATCAGAGGCTCGGAGTGATGCACTGGTTATATACAGCGCTAATAATGACCAGGACACCGAGGCTGTCCTATTATGGGCCTTGAAGAATAATTCCAATATATTGACCCCAGTCTCTTTACGTAATACATAAGACCGGACCCGTATCCATTTCCTGTGTTTATTTCATACCCCTGCCAAAATGTGTGAGTCTGAAAAGAGCTGAGGATCCAAATAACTCCTACTGTAGAAGAGATCATTTTCATAGTTTTTTTTAATATGATAAAAGGTCATCAAAACATCAATGCGAGTGATAATGGAGGGGTAAAAGACACCCCACTGCTGCTCTGTCGAACACCACATTACTCCTGCCGACATCAATCTCACGAGTAATGAGAAATCAGGAGTGGCGGAATGGAGACGATGCATTTGATGATGAGTGAAATTTTTTTTAAATGAATAGAGAAACTAGATCTGCAGGAGTCGAGTCTGGTCTCGAGACCATTTCTGCATCGACTTGGAGTGCCGCAGACTTGTTGGTGTTGTTGGGCATGGGGTTGCTAAAGATGGACCAAGATCTTAGAAAAAATAATGCTTTGTTGTCTTTCCTTTTCACACTTGAAAAGAAGTAATTTAAGAAAACAAAACAGCCTAATTATGGGCGCAATGCACAAATGACACCAGCTAGTCGAAGTCAAGGCTTGGCCTCGAAAAGGTTTTGCTGGATTTCTCTCTTGAGAAAGGGACATTTAGTCCCACTTTCATTTGGACTTGATCTTGACTTGGCCTCGACCCCCATAAGTCTCAGCTAATCCTGTGCTGCGTTCGGAACAGCCACTCGCCCACTATAAAGTCCGCTACATAGTGAACCAGCCATTTTGCAGTGCTGATCAAATTCTCAACTGTAAATTTCATTCACTATATAGTGCACACGAGGTACACCAAAATGTAATGTAGTGTGCATAAGCTGTATCCTACGTCAGGCAACTAGACCATCATGCATTGCGGATTGTCACGTGAGTTGAAGAGTTTTATTAAAAGTATTATTTTATTTTTATTTCAGCATTGAGTAGAGATTTGTCTTACCAGTACTTATCCAAAAATAGCAAAGTTGGTGACCACATTCTGACTTTTGTTTATGCATCAGAGTTTCTGTTTAAACTTGTAAAACTTTAAAACGCGTCCTGGGCGATCAGGTCACAAGTGGACAGCCAAGACACATCTGCATTTCCACCTGTGTCTATCATGTGTCTCCAAGGTGTTCAGAACGCTTGTTTTCAGGTTTCGTTACTGCATACATCACTTCTGCTATGTCAAAGGTGCCTGCACGCTGTTGTTAAAAACGTTAAACTTGCAACTTATCTTCATTACTTTCTAGCATGACCTATTTTCCTGTTACGTCCATGTCGAGGACGCATCGGGACACATTAGAGTTTACACTACAAAAGATATGTGGTTAAATGCGTCCCAGACCACATCGGCAAGTGGATTGAGTGAATGTATCTTGAACGTGTCTTGGAGGTCATTTACACTGGTCTTGAATTTGTCTTGGTGTTGACGATGGCGTGTTGAATTTCCTCTCAGTGACTTTTTAATCATCATTCATTCATTCTGAGACATATTTGCGTGTGGTTTGTTCGGTACCTCTGGAAGGTCCGGAGTTTCTTGCGCAGGAGGCTCTCCAGGTTGAGAACCTTCTGCATGAGAAGACACTTGACTGCAGTCTCCTCTCGGCTGGCGGGGTTGATCCTCTGCGCTGTCTGTCTCCACACCAGAATCTCGTGCTTCAGCTCTGCAGAAAAGAACGAACCAAGAGAACATTTAATTTCCATCCACGCCTAAAATGAGCAGCAGTCTTCTGGAAAATATGCTTATGGGAAATATGCGCATGGGTGACGTTTTATTCTTTAACACAATAAAGATAGTGGGAAATAAAGATCCCACTATGGTTCTGATTCATTTATGGAGTTGAGAAAGCTCCTCTCTCACTGTGTATTCAATCATCTTTTATATTTTTATGCGCACCCCGTATGCTCAAAGCCTTTTTAAAGCTTTTTACATATTTATTTCTGGTATCATATTGAATGCAGGAGCAGTGGGAAGCCGGTAATGGTGATGTGGATGCTGTGAACACGAGTCCATCTGCGCTACAGCAAACACTGATGAACACTGATTGGATGCGTAAAAGTCACTTTCATCATGAGGATCGGACTGGATATCCATCAGCAGAACCGTACTCTGTCTGCTGGCGCTGTAACTGAGAGAACTGAGACTACTGAGAGCTGGATTCAGGATTCTGATTGGTCACAAGGTTAATTAGTTTTCTATAACAGCAGCTCTGGCAGTATTGGAGCTGCATATCACACATTATATTGATGTCAATTTATTTTATATCGATATATTTTTGCGCTCATTATAATACGTTTCCATAGTAACAGCTCAATCGCAAGGGCTTGTATTATAGAAACTTTAAGGTTCTATAATAATTAAAACCTTTAATAATTTAAGAGCGGAAAAAAAAGGGAGGCCGGTGAGGGATGGACTGTTTATAGCAGCTATAACGTAAGTGGCAACAGGCGCTAATTTATTTTGCAGACATTCCATAAACTGCTAAAAAGCATGACGTCTTATTTTGTTATAGGAACCCGTTATAGGAAACTTCAGGGCAGTAAGAGTAACTCCACCTCGTGGATTATTATCCCAGAACAGCGCACCCCATTTTATTTTATTCCTTAATTAATTGACACACTGTTCAGATGAAATGCCTCATAGAAGGAACAGTCTTATCCAGGCGGTTCTGGCAGCGGGAGTTTGGTACCATGGAAGCTGGCACCGCAGGATCTCTCGGCTTTATAGATTTGAAATTGGACTGGCATGGAGAAGCCACCAGCATGTGTCGTGATGGACTTCTAGATCGGACAAACAGGCAGTGGATTGGTGAGCCGTGTACCTCCTGTTGTCCCGAATCACTGCACTCTACTTGTCCAATATACAGCCTGATAGTGTTTGGCCTGAACCCAATAACCTCATACAGGCAGAATAAAATAGGAATTGTGAACGGCAGACACCGTACAAGAAGATTCATGGAGAAAAAAATACTCGCCTTCCTGCATTTCGAAGCAGAAATTCGTCTATTTATTGGGCGATGATGGTTAATAGGTCCGGATTTACTGAGATCCAAAATAATGAGGCTCATTTGCAAGTGTAATCGGATAAACTGTGTGATTTAGACAGAATAGTTACATAAATTACGCGACATGCAAAGATGGTCAATAGAAAACCATTTAAAGATGTTTTTATCCTTAGGTCCCATAGAACATAATCGCATGTCCACTATAATGGCAATTAAAAGGAAGGAGAAATGTTGGAAAATACAATTATTTACAATTAATTATTATTCAAATACAATTACAATACAATAAAACTGTAAAAACGGTTTGATTTGTGCTTAACTAGTGAGCTTTAGGTGCTATATAATATATATCATGGCTGCTCCTGTTACACATTGGAAACAAATAAGGCAGACATTCCATGCTCACAAGAAACAAACTACAAGCAGTAGTGTGAACATAGGGCTTAGCAACAAAAAAATGATTAATAACAGCACTGAGCTCACAGAGATCTACCGTACCACAGAGTGAATACAAACTCCTTTGTGACTGTTCCATAAAAAGTTCCCGAAAAGGTTCCTGCACTGAAAGTAATAATGTCTACCCTGCACATGTTTACGAATCCCAATCCCATGCCGGTCAACAGTCCATGAAAGACGTCTCTCAAACTCAAAATTTCCGAATCACCAGGTATCAAAAAGTCCCGAGCCTCGAGGCCACTTTAATTACTTTTTGGAGGCCACTTTCACCCCGAGTGCCTATCAGCGGGCTTCTAATGACATAATTCACTCGGTGTTAATGTACATGGATGGAAATTACCATCGCTGAAAAGATTCCTGAAAGGAATTGATTTAAATTGCAGCAGTGTGCACTGTGCAGCGAGTCTCGCCGAACAGAAACGTTACGACTCAGAGAAAGGCTTTTGTGGCTCTTGTGGATGAACGCCAGCGGCGAGACCTTCAACAGAGAAATTCAGAAAAATCGGTGGTCCAGGAAGCACTGCTACGTATAAAGAGGGTTATTGAAGAGGAACTATTATGTGAATAGTCTGTAATCTCCTTTCCATTGTATTACTCTCAGGTGTGCTGAGGAGGGCTCAGGTGTGGAATGAGATTGGAGAGGAAATGGAGAAGGTGCAGCCGTGATGAAGTGTCTCGTGGAAGGACAGCTGCTTATGAGGATGGTGTCTGAGATCTGGAGGAGAGCCCAAGCTCTGGGATTTAAGGATTTTCATCCTAAAAAGGGTTTTTGGGTTTTCGCTGATAATTACTTCTGGATGTTTCTGGAAGTTTTCCATCACTTGGCTCTGGATAAACATGGTTGTGAGTTTATATGTCTTATCTGGATAACCATGGTTATAATTTTTTTGGATCCTTTTCATTAATTGTTTCTTCTAAACATGGTTCTGTTTTCTGCTATCCGTTCTGTCACATGGTTCTCCTAAACATGGTTTTGGGATTCTTTTTGGATCCTTCCTGTCACATGGTTCTCCTAAACATGGTTCTGAGTCTTTAAAGTTTTTTTCTGAATAAACGTGGTTCTTGGGTTTCTGGGTCTTTTCTGACCCTTGGTTCTGGATGTGGTTTCACACACATTATGATATCATGACCTCACTTCACTGGTAACTATTGGAGCATGACATAAAAAAAAATAATAATAAAGAAAAAAAGAATTAATAATAAAATACAAAATAAGAGTCTGTGCTGCATCAAGTGCTATTCTATGAGCTGCTGAGTGTGGAATCATTTTGTTCAATTAAACTGCTGATAAATATGATCAATATGACGAGGACTACTCATGCAGTTGTATATAGTGTATACTGTTTCAACACTCTCCATGTTCTCATTAGCATATCATCAAATTGGTCTTTTAAGTATTAAATTTTAAATTGTCTCTTGCTTTTATGTTGCATCATATTACATTTAATTTGCATTACCACAAATAAATAACAATTTTCTTTTTCATTCCACATTTTTTATAGTTTTCAGGTTTAAAAGATGAGCATTTCATTTAAAGACAGTGCTTCCTAAAGTGTGGGCTGTGACCCCCTGGTGGGCAATAGAGGTACTGCAATACAGTTGTGACGAAAGAGGTTGTTTATACTAAACAGATAAATAGATTTTAATTTTCAGCTTTGTAATTAGTTTGAAATTGCCATAAAATATTTGAATATGTAAAAAGAAGCAAGCAGGACTAATAAAACAAATCCATGAGATTTAAAGTATGTGTTATTGGTCATTTTCGGACATAATTTTGATCTGGAATTATCAAAAATATTGTCATTGACTTGGAATCATAATTGCCAGAATATGCAATAAGGGATGGGCGGGCTGCAGAAGACTTTCAGATGTCAAATTGGGCCGCAGCATTCTTAAGTTAGGGGATGGCTGATCTAGACAATATTGAGAAACCCCACCTCTGACGCTTCTGCTGAAAAACATGGCAAGAAGTACACAGAGGTGATTTTAATCATCTGAACGAGGAGCTCAGGAAAACCACTTCAACTGCTGCATAACCCGAGTCTGAATACCAGGAACTTTCCCACCATGAATAATAACAACAACAACAACAACAATAATAATAGTAATAATTAAAATAATAATAACACTAATAACACTTTCAGTGTTAAGTTGCCAACTTTAACAATAACTTCTTTTTCTGCAAAATCTAACAAATCATTCGTAAAATAGGAGACACAATAACTTGATGTTGACTAATAATAGAAAACAATAATTTGATTTTTTTTCATTTGTCAGAAAAAATATAATGTAGAGTTTATGAATGATTACAGCGCTGTTTAAATTGTGCATTCTGTTCTCAAAGAAATGCTTTGATCTTAATTCTCACCTGGTGCAAACACACACACACACACACACACACACACACACACACACACACACACACACACACCTACCCACTTAAAGCTTTCAGGTAACCACACACTGGATCTGTGTAAGGTTTATTCATGCTTATTAATGAGCCGTGTATGCATTATGCACTCAGTCTTTTGGCGAACACGTCTTTGGGGCCTTTTAAGAGGTCAGTGTTCAAAGACCAAACACGTTTGATGTTGAAGGGACTTATGAATGAGTGGATAATTAAAACTGCACCTTTTCTTTTAGGGTTTTGTGATCGCAGGCAGAACAACTGACGGATGTGTGTGTCATTTATGAATTAAACATAATTGTGTGTTCAAGGACACGCTATAAAATCTGAGAGTGAGCTCGTGTCGTTTGCGATCTTCTAATAACCTTAGAAGAACCTATCTTCTAAAAACCTCTAAAGCATAATGTTAAATAAGACCCCACAACAGTGCTACTGTTCTTTTTTATTTCACTACTTTGATTTATTGTTAAAGCCCACATACCTTGAACTACATTATTAAAAGTACTTTTGTGAAAATAAATGCGTAACATATAAGGGTTGTCTCTCTGGTAGAATATTTAATAGAAGCCTACAACAAAGTTAAAGCCTTTTTTATAATCGAAGAACCCTTAATAATACAATGAACCCTTGAAGAACCCTTAAAGAACCTTATTTTCTAAGTGTAACAAGTACTAAAATAGCAAAATGTTAACTCACTGCCAAGTTGGTTAAATAATGAATCATGAATGAATTGGCCCAATCAGAGCAAAGCTATTTACAACTTTGAATTTAAAGACACACCCCTTAAAATCAGCCTGTTTTATTCTGTAAGGTTTTTATAACACGCTAAAATAGCAAAAAAAGAACCAAAAAAGGAACGAAGGCCTTTTCAATGAAAAAAAAATGCTCAGACTTTCCAAAGGCATCTCAAGGAATAATATAAAATAATTGAAAAGTGTATGGCAGGTCCACTTTAAGCTTGAAGGATTTTCTCAGAGGGACAACCAAAGCAGCAAATCAAATCTGAGTGGAAGCCATGGTGTTAAATTAAACCAAACATGGCGGTCTAGACACTTCCATAAAACCCCGTCTCGAAAGCTTCTATTCATGAGCAAGCTCAGAGGTGCGAACTAACATGCAGGTGATTTTAATAATCTGGATGTAGAGCCCGGATAGTCCACGCAAGCAGGCGCGTGACCCGACTCTGAACACGAGGAACTTTCTCCATGGAAATATTGACATAACCTTTGGACACAACAATTTCTTTTTCTCCAACATATCACAGCTTTTGGTTGGTCTGCTATTTCAATTGGAACAATTTAGCATAAATATGTAGATACAAGAAGAAGAAGAACCAAAGAATGCTGTATGGTTTCTACATAGAACCCTCCAACCAAGTGTTTCCCTATCATGAAATTTTAAGGCAGAACCCTTTTTTGGAAGCTAATAAGCCTTAATTATCCATCGAACCGCTAAAGAACCCTTGAAGAACGCTTTTTTTGTGTCTGGGCTATTATGAGGTCTGAACTCCAAATTAGTCTTCATTATTACATCAGCTGTTGGTTTTGTGTTGTTGATTGCTATAGATTGTATTAATGTTTTAATGTATAAAGCTCTTGAACCTTTAATTTACAAACAGATTTGTGAATGTAATATCAACGAGACACATCTGTAGATTCAGCCGAACTCTTAACACCGCACCGCGTCCATGCTTTGTGTCTCATAGGACACGTGGACGTCACCTACGGTAGGATTTATAGATTTAATAGAGCAGTATTAGAGTCGTAACAGGATCGTATGATAAGGCTGAAGGGAATATTGGAGGAAAGTGTCTGAAATGAGATCATAATAAAATAAAAAGTTGTATATCATTGGGTAAAGGGCCCTTCAGTAGAAATGCAGACAGGCAAACAGCAGAAAAAGTGCAGGCACCAGTTTAACGGTATATTTATGAGGTCATCATCGTGAGCCACATCTGGTGAGAGATCGCACTGTATTTCAAGTCGACGCTGAGGCACTGACAGGCGCTTTAACGGGAATTTGAATGGGATGAATTAATGTAGTATGTAATATGTGAAACAGTGGCACTCTCAGCAGCTGATGCTCCGAGTGGGTGAGAGAATTAAACTGACACTAAAGCCACAAATCTGTATTTGAGGATAACTAAAAAAAAAAAACCTATGATTTGATTGATTTCCTCAATTTGGACACCAATTACGAGATATTGGGGTGTAACAGATGAGAACAATCTGGATCTGTATTTGGATTTAAATGTGATAGTGGGCGTGGCCTAAACTAGAAGTCCCTGGAAAAATCTACCATCCCTATTTCATCTCTAAGACACTTACATACCCTGAAACCCAGCACTATTTATTACTGTTATTCAGGGGCGGGGCTTTGTATAAGCTCAAGTTATGATGTCAGAAGCACATCTCTTATGCAAATTATATGCAAAAAAATCACAACGCAGTATCCAAAAATGTTTAGCCAGACAACATGAGTGCTACTATGGACAGCTAGCCACAGCAGTTAGCACTGATAATAAATAAAATCGTAGCTGTTATGGCAATGTGAAATATTTTGAGGTTGCTCTAACATAAATGCTAATGCTAATGAAATCCAACTCGTACATATCAAATAGTGACAAATCCAAGCTAGCATTAAACTAGCTGGCTAGCTTTTTAGAGTGTGTTTCTAATTTGCATATTCATACAATGGTGTATTTCTTTATTAATTTAAATGCGCATGGCTTTACCATGTATATGTTCAGATTATCCCGTGTTTCTTCTGTGTATTTTATTCTCCAACGTCGCCACTCACCCACAATCTCGCTGGACTCTTTGTTGTAGAGTTTCTTATTCCAGTAGAGAATCCTCAGAAAGGGAAAGGAGGTCAGAAGCACCAGGCAGATGCCCAGGAACATGTAGCCTGTAAATGCAGCAAAATCCATTCCCTGAGGAGAAGGAAAAGACAGCAGGAAAGGCAGAATGAGTATAAAAGTGTGTAAGAAAACTCATTTTTTTTATAATCTTGCAAGCAGGAAATTGAACATTTACAGGAAGATGCCATTTTGACTGACGTTGCAACCGACCAATCACAAACAAGGATATCTCATTCACCCTCCACAACCTGCATCAAAATAAGCTACTGAATAACTTATAAAGAGGTACATTTAGCATTTTTCCTATACACTGACTGTATCTGGATGAGAGCCAATCAGATTGCAGCCTTCAAGAGCCTGAATCTTCTTGCCAGAAAAGTGTATAAACTATAACAAGCTACAGTGCAACAGTGGCATGGTCTCTATCACGGTAACATTTACGTTGAATTCTGCATCATAGAACTGGCATAACCATGTCATAAGCTGTCATTAGAGTAAATATCACTACATGTTCCATAGCTGTGTTATGATTCCATTACCGTTACTTGATGCCATGACAGTTTACGTCAAGTGTTGCCACGTTGTCCCTGGTTACGATACGCTTTATAACAGGATTATAATGCATTCACTGCTTTCGGATTGGCTGACTCCTATAACATACACTTCAAGGGTTTATTAGTTCTACGTAAAACCTTTAGAAGTTCCTTTAGAGGAGCAAAGTCAAAGAAGCCTTAAGGATTTTAGATATACGGACTGCTCTTGGACTTACTTCACACTGTCAGAACCCTATTTCTTTAAGCGCCAACTGTGCAATACTGACTTTGCACTGTGATTATGTATAAGAGAATTGATGCACATATTTTAACAGATTCTTATGTTTCTATTTCTATACATATTGCTTATATTGTTCTATATTTATTATTTTCCTTATCATTTTTCTATGCTTATATTTATTTCTATTCTACAACGTGAGCAACTGTGAAATGGCAATTTCCCCCCAGGGATCAATAAAGTATTTCAGATTCAGATTCAGATATAAGAAATCAAATTCAGTTATAAATCAATGCACCATGTCATGCCAAGCCCTTTATAAAGCCTCTGTAGGCTTAGTGATAAGAGCTGATAGCTGATATCATTTTTAAGAAAACAGACATCATATGAAACCACACAGTGTTTCCATCATGCTGTTATGAAATACTACAACGTGTTGGGGGAAAAAGAGTATATATGTCAACTATAGCACAAAAATGAGCATTGCTCATAAAATTGAGTTTATAAAAATGCTTACAGGAACAGCACAGAAAGAATGTTAAGCACAATGATTTATGAATATGGAATATCAATTTCTGAATGCTTTACATAACACACCATTCATGCAATTCTTCTTGGTCAATCGCCTGCAAAGTTCACTAACTGCATGCTGATTATCTTCTTTATTCGAGATCTCAGTGGTGGCTCCGCCCACCTAATTACATCATTAGGATATGGTTGCAAGAATATCTGATTCGTTTCCTTGTGATAAATGATCAGAAATAGATGACAATGAATGACGTTACAGCTTCTTAGCTGCTCTCTGAAGCTTTTGGAAAGGGGGGGGTGAAAACTTTTGCAAGTACCTGTAAAAAATTATGTCTCCACGTTATTTTTTTCTAGTGAAAGAATTTGAAGGAATGAAGGAATTTGTTTAAAGCATGACGATGTTGATACTGTAAGACTCATTACGTCTGCATGAGCTGCACCGGAGTAATAAACCTCTCCGTTTGGAATTGATGTGGCCTTTAATAATTTTCTTTATTTTATTTTCCACCCCGTGCCTCCCGTGTAGCCACGTCCCTGCAATTAAACCATAGAGCGTAACAAATATGACAGCTAGTGAGCTAGTATGAGCATGCATAGATGCATAAAGGCTTCTGTCTTATTTATTTCTAATGGCACTTCTATTTAAATGTGATAAAGCTTTCATTTTCACGTTCGTCAATACGGTTTATCACCCGATTCCCATCTGGATGCCACCGAATGAACCTGACAGAAACACACGTTGCAGTATTGAAGATATTTTACGCTCTGATAAATGTGCTGATTTATATTCATGATGTACACCACAAACACGAGCTGAAACTTCAATAAATACGCAGCGAGCAGAAACCCAGGACTTATAGTGCTGCTCGGGAATTAATGTATAAGATAAGAAGAGGTGATGGAGAGGAAAAACAGATAGCAAAACAAGATAGCAAATAGAGCAAATCAGCTCTCTCTCTCTTAAGCATAATGCTAGCACATCAGGCCACAGATAAGACTTAAGAGACAATGCAGGCTTGTAAGTCCTTGAGAGAAGCAAAGTTTTTGCAGAAAGAGGGTGCATTGTGCATCACGGAGTGTCAAGGAGAGGCTGGAAAACACGGAAGAAGAGAGATTGTGGAAAACTGGTGTACAGTGACCTCTACAGGAGACATGAAGAAACTCTACGAGCAAAGAGAAGACTCACGTTACATCATGAGGTCTTATCGATGACATGCTGCATAGAGATCGCATAAAATCTTCTGTATTCCAAATTCTATCACAGACTGTGTGATAGAGTGTGTGTGTGTGTGTGTGTGTGTGTTCTCCATGTTAGAGTATATGATGAAGATCCTTGAAGATAGACCTGAGTTCATATTACTACGTTCTGTTTACGTCATCAATCCACAGATTGCCTCAATCGGAAAACGGATTTGCATAAACACAAACATTCTTCAAACTGAGGTTGAGGTAAAAGATTTTGTCAGTCCATGAGCATTTTTCGTTTACGCTTCGTCATCTGCACTATGGTATTTGTAGCTGTCCCATGATTCCACTGTTAAAAGCGCTACTTAAATAAAATGTAATTTCAGGGACGGGGATGTTGTATAAGCTCAAGTTATGACATCAGAAGCACGTATGATATGCAAATTATATGCAAAACTAAAACGTTTAAAAAGGCAAAATGAGTGCTAATCTGGAGAGCTAGCCAAATGAATTAGCACTGATAATAAATGAAATTATGGTTGTTAGGACAACGTTTGGCTGCTCTTACTTAAATGCTAATGCTACTGAAATCCAGCGCTTACATATCAAATGGTGACAATGAGAAATTTTATCCTTTTAGACACGCATCACAGCAAAAATGATCTTTGGTCGCGGTGACACTAAATCCTGTCACATTACGCACTCAAGACCACCAATCACAACTCACGACCAAAGAATTCTTTCACAATGTATGATTTTTGTCTGTGACAAAAACTCAAGCTAGTCAACTCAAGTCATAGCATACTAAGCTAGCTTTACACGCACGTTTCATTCAACTTAAAATAAATAAATAAATAATCCAAAATAATCCACTTAAGATGGAAAAAAACCAAATTGGCTATTGTGATAAAACTTTCCCAGTTAATTTTCTTTTTTGAACTGGAACCTGCGTTTCTTTATGCAAACTTCTAGTTAAATAGTCATACATTTGAACACATAATCATATTTTAGATGAATTTAAATGTTGTTAGAAATTATATATTTGTTTATTTTCATTGTGAGGCAAATCTCAAGAGAAAAATGTTCCCAGGAACTATTTTTGTTTTTATTATAACATAAACTGTTAAACAAATTCAACAATGATTAACATTTCTATGTAATAATTTTCTAATTAAGAACAGAAATGAACATTTCATTAATGCAGGTCAAGTTTTTATTATTATTACTATTGTGAGTCCTCATTGCTCATGAATAGTATAACCTAAGGGCAGGGCAAATGGACATGGACTCCATATTCTGGTCAAAATGACCTGTTTTTACTTTTAAAAAAAATTTTCCTTGCTGTACGGTCAAGTGCAAAACATTCTGGAACATGAAAAAGAACATTTTAATTCATAGCATCACAACACGCAGAGTGTTTGGTTTAACATCTTCCTTTATAATTACAAGTAGGAAAAAAAAACAGTCAAATAGTGAATATTCAAATATTGTTTATATTCTCTAATAGAGAATTTTAACATTACAAAGCTAGCTAACCTGCGCTAACCAGACAAGATTTCTGGGATATTTTTTAGCTATAAATAATATATACTTACACTTCAATATATACTTCATATCTACTACTAATGTTAGCTAACTAGCTAATATGGACTAACTAAACAGACTTGTGAGCGTCATTGAACACCATATTTTGTAAAAAGAAAATAAAAGTTTCTTACAAACCTACTAATTATTCTATTAACTGTTACTGATAGCTTGCTTTGGCCAGCTAGTTAATGTGAGCTAACCGCTATAATGTCCCAGCTACATGATCTAACAGCAATTATTAGCCAGCTAGCTAGCATGAGCTATCCTGACAGGACTTATAAAAGGATTTTAAGCCAAATTTAAAATGTTTATAATCTTCACTGTTAGCAATAGACAGATGGAAAACCTTGATCAACTTTTCCCAACTAGCTAACTGCTAACAATATCCAGCTAGCTTACAGAATCGCTATCCTGACTGGATTTCTGAAAGTCATATTTTAATCATGTCTAATTTTCACTGATAGCATTAGCCAAACTAGAAGACTGCGCTAATATTGAGTTAAGCTTAGCCAGCTAACCTAGCATCCTATTAGCCTGCTAGCTGATATAAAAAAAAAAACCTGTCAGAATTTCTGAGAGGATTCTAAGCCTTTCTAAACATGTTCAAAACCCTCACTGCTAGCATTAGCCGGATAAAAAGCCTGAACTAAGTGCTAACATTTACTTACTAGCTAACAATATGTAAGATTCATAATTGTGCATATTATTCATGATTCTCATAATCTTATTCATTTTAAAGTCATTTAAATAACCGTTTGATACCTTTACTGCCCATGCTAACTAGACGGCTAACACAAGGCAGGATATTTCTGTGTCCTTACAGTATATGTTTAACACACTCTCTATATAAAAGTACAAATAGTTTCAGCTACTCAAAGTAGGTTTCTGTTCATTTCTCTTTTTTTGTATTAGCAGTATTTTGGATTAGCAGTAATAGATATGGTTCCTGGTTGACAGCCGTTGCTAATTAGTAAACAGAAACAAGTGTGATGAAAACAAATGAACACAAATTGTGGAATATCCTGTCGTTTATGTTGGAAAATCAATGTAGGAAAAAGAAAACAAGTGAGAGACAGACAGAGATGAGCTTCAGGAAGGCCAGGGTTTGGTAGCACTTTCTATGAAGGCCATATGTAAGAAGATTTATAATATATTCATAAAAGGCATTACAGTTTGTAATGCATTTATAAATTATTAAAAGAATGAGTTATAAGATTATATTACTATTATATCTTGTCATAAGATATGAGATGTATGCATAATAAAGATAGCTATAAAGTGGCACGCATTTTCATAAATAATAATAACGATGTGTACAATGCCTTATGAACGCATGATATGTTACTCAGTGAAAGAGTCATCTACATCCCTGAGACCATCCTCCTGCCGTTCGGTACACCCACGGCCACAGACGGACGTCTGAGTGACCGATGTCCACCGTCACATTGTTCACAGTCTGCTGAGACACGAGTGTGATCACACACACACACACACACACACACAAAACCACGCTGACGAGGTTTAACCCAGAACTGCACAGCAGATGGAACCTCCACATGACGGTTTGTACAACACCGTATACACACAGCGCTGTAGAGCGCTCCATTCTGATCAGACAAAACTGATTGTGTTGATTCATTTTCAGGTTTATATCAACGTGCTCATTCTAAAACGTTACGTTTCCATAGTACCAGCTCATACACAAGGACTTGCAACGTGTGTAATCATTAATCTGGTGAAGTTTTCTGCCAGGAGATTTTTATGTGTTATGTAAGGAGGCGTTTATGCAAGGAGTCTCCAGTGTCGGCGCTTTGTAACAGCTGGAACGTTTCCGACTTCTTCACTACCGAGGAGTTTTCGCTTCTTTTCGTTTTTATTTTCTTAGCGTTATTAACTTCGAGAGAGGGAACGACTCCTTATAGCTGCCCTGACGTACGTGAGAATGTTTAACTTCAACATTAAATGTAGCTATAATTGGATAAAAAGTATGGCGCCGTAATTAAATAAATAAAATAATATAATCGTAAGCAAGTAGTTGTGGGATGAGAGGAATAAAGCACTTCAGAATGTGCTGTTATAGTAAAATAATCAATGTCAGGGAAAGTAAAAAAAAATGACCACATTTTCATGTCCACATGAAAAGTGTTTTTTTTTAATAATTTTAAAATGCTCCTGTGTGCCCAGTAGGTGGCGATAGTACTCATTAAGTGTTAAGTCAAAGGCGTTAAGAATAACGTTAAGAGCTGCGTATTGTGCAGGAGAGAAAGAGAAATGCAGAAAAACAGAGGCATGGGTCCAAGAACGAAAACACGAGGTGATAATCGAATACGAAGTGCTCGTCCAGGTCTCATCCTTAATCTGTGCTCTCAGTGTGGTTCGTAACGCCGGAGAGAAATTACATCGCAAACGATTTAACTAATAAAAAAAATTAGACACCACAAAGTAACGCCCTGATCAGCAGCCGTGATACACCAAGTATTAACACATCCATGACACATGTGCAGTAGACACGCAACAGGCGTCATGTGACCTGCAACGTCAGTGTTCTCGTCCGGCGTTATCAGTACAGGTCTCGTAAACCTTACCGTGGTGTTTCTCAGGAATCACTCGACTGATGGAGGTGTTTTTTTTACGTGGCGTCTTTGTGCTACTTTTCTTCAACATTCCCGTGATAAAGGCGCTCCACATGCAGCTCAGATCCCAGCAGATCCACAGGATAATTTCAGCCTGACAGATGATTTAAGTGTCTCATCACTCAGTGCAGCTGTGTGAATAAACACAAAGAGCCACACACGGCCACACACACGCTTCACACACTTACACATACACTTCACACTCACACACTCTTGAGGCTAGGTTAATTTAGGTCACACATGTGTCACACTGAATAAAGCTTTCTTCACAATGTTAACATCAACTCTCTCTCTCTCTCTCTCTACCTCTGTCTGTCTGTCTCTGTATCTCTCCGTCTGTCTATCTTTCTCTCCTCCTGTATCTCCCATTCTGCCTGTCTATCCCTCCCTCCCTCTGTCTGACTCTCTCCCTCTCTCTCTCTCTCTCTCTGTCTCTATGTGTCTCTACCTCTTTCTGTCTGTCTCTCTCTCTTTCCTCTTTCTTACACAACACACCCCCAAAACCTGACACACAACTGCATTTATACATGAGGTCTACATCAAACAGATTCCCAACTAACATGGAGACTTAACACACTCACACACACACACACACACACACACACACACACCCCAGGAGGGTTCTATGTGTCGCCTTGGTTTCAATGACTTGCCCATTTATTGCATCAGCTTGGTGAAAATACGCACTCAATTAGACACACGCACACGCACACGCACACACGCGCACACACACACACACACACACACACACACACACCCCACAGTTTTTATGGAGGCAGTCCTGAGGGTGTCAGAATGCAGTAATAACCCGTTCGGACCCTCGTGGTCAGCGTAAATGAGAAATATTAAAGGGTGTATTTAATGTTTTGAAGTGCACACAGAGGATTAACGCTGCTAAACACAGACAAATGAAAAACGTGGAACCTAGAACGGGGTTCTCGGATCACTGAAATTCTACTGAGTTTCTCCTTCAAAGTTACAGCAAAGATAAACATCGTCCTCATCATCAGCGTTACACCGATCTGCATTTCATCCACATTACTGACAATAATCCGTCTCATCTACAGAGCAAAGCTAGGCTGATCAGCTAATCTGTGACGCAGTTATGTCAGTGCAGTGAGACAGCGACTTGTCCTCCGTCCTTCATAACGCCAAATCAAAACAAGTAACGACAAGTTTACGACAGAGCGTTTTAATAACGAATGAAGAAAGCACTGCTGGTTATTGTGGTACAGGAAAAAATAATCCAGACTGACATGAAAACCTGACAGGAGCATTTGTTTTGAAATCATTTGTTCTGTACAGAGCCGGACTTTTGCTTCCTATTCTGAATTACAGGAATTTCTTTTTTTTTAACTGAACATAAATCAAGCTAAACATTTATCTTGCAACAACAGAAGAGAGATTTGGGCACGGTTGTCCAATATGTCATTGGACACGCTGTTACCATGAAACTAAAAATGCGTCACTGTGCATTTATGTCACGCATGCGCAGAAAGAACGCAGCCAGGAAGTAATCCGGTTTAACTGTTTACATGGTGCAATAATGATCGTTTCATGAAAGGGTTTAAGCTACAACAACTGAAATTTCAATCAGTCTGGGCGTTTTGATTCTGACTGAGGTGTTCATATAAAGGATTTTTAACCGGTTTGGGCTTTTAAACTGATTATAACTGGAACGTTATCTTGTGTAAACCCAGCCATATTGCATATCTCATGTATGACCTGTTTAAAACATTTTAATCTTATGGTCTGCAAATGAAACTTATAAACGAATGAGAAATGAGATGACGAATGAAGCTGTGAAGCTCTCTGCTGTTACAGCGTCATCTTTACCCACGAGTACGTATTTTCCAGTTGAGACAATCACAGTCGGTTATTTGATCCGTTGTTGCTGACACTTCAAGACTCTTTCACGTTCACATTACAGATGTAATGTGGTCACATGAGTCCCAGATCATCTCTAAACGTGGTTTGAGTGATCGGATCACAAAGCGCATAGGAGACGCCGTCCACTTACAATCCGATCCGTCAGGATGCTTCTTAATTCCAGGTGTGAGCGTGGCCTAAGAAAAATGTGGAAGTGTTTGTGCAGCTAGCTCAGAAGTTAGCTGATACTAACTGGGACTGGTGTGAGCGTTGTTATGGTTACGGTGTGCAGCGTTGTTATGGATACGGTGTTCAGTGTTTAGTTTTCATATCTGCAAGCATGTGGACTCCATGGATTAAGGTTTGCGTTCTTTAATAGTGTTAATTACAGCATGTCGATTGCGGTGATTTTGTCGTGTAAATCTGGCAACCCTGGTCACGCCACAAACATCATAAACACACATCAGTTTTGCAGCATCTTTTTTGCTTCACTTTCTCACATACATTACAGGTCTGAACACACACAGCTTTCTAAACTCTTCCTCAGAGCCAGCAGTGACCTTGCAGAAGAACCTGAACATCATTTCAGAAGTATCTGACATGACACATGGAAAGGCGACGTTTCTTTGCAGGCTGTAAATGAACTCTGACCCCGGAGCTTTTTCACAGCCAGAGAAAACGAGGAAACGGCTGAATTAAAAGCCTGGAAGAGAGATATTGACCCACATGAAGTTTTTAATATAACCCTGTCCCCGGGTCTCACTTTATGTCGCTCTGATCGAGCAATAGTGTCTGAAAGGAGACAGAAAAAGTGAAAAGAAACACCAATTTACTGCTTTATAGCAAAACAACTCAGATAGAATAAAGAAGATTTATTTTTAAATCTTTTCTTTCTCTGTCCAAACTGTGCATTTAATTCAGTTTAAGGTGGAAGGAGTTTAATTAAAAATTTAATTAAATATGAATGAGATTGCTCTCAATGCTTATTATATGCATTATAACATGCTATGAATGTGTTCACAATACATCGTAATAATGGCCTGGAATGAGGAATAATATAGTCTATACTTTATAAATGGTTATAGAGAAATATTATTTCAATAATTTTTTCTTATTAAATATTATAGTTGCTTTATAATTATTCACATTATTGATTATTAAGAGCAAATTATTAGAGCTTTATGAGGCATTATTAGAGTTATAATTATTTGCGAATATAGCTTTCATATTCAAATGTTTCAGTCACCTTCTGTTCACTTACTTAATTTTTTAAAAATTATTTCATATTAATCCAAGTGCAACAAAAACAATAAATATTAGTAATTCACAACAACATGATGTTTGTGTTGCAGGATCTTTTTTAGAAACTGGGAATACTGAACTCCGGCAAAGGCTTCATAGAATGTTAATTTAGAGGGGTGCCAATAATTTTGAGACAAGCGTTTTGCAGAATAAAAACAGCACTAATTTATGCAAGAACAGGAATAAAAATGCTTCCCATATGTTTAATGCACAAAATATAATTAATTATATATGTAAATCATTTCAAATATTATTTGTTTTAATGAAGGGTGCCATTATTTTTGGATTTGATGGCAAGCATTTGGCCTACATTTAATAGGTGGTTAAAAAGAATTAACAGAGAAAGTACAGGCATCTTGATATATATGAAGTTATGCACCACACACACACACACACATGTGCACACAGCACTTTCATCACACACACACACACACACACACACACACACACACACACACACACTGTGTGTCGGTACTCGGTGAGCGCTGAATGTA
>JAQQZX010000037.1:1154014-1170285 GCA_030068355.1 Notoglanidium maculatum
TCTCTCTCTCTCTCTCTCTCTCTCTCTCTCTCTCTCTCTCTCTCTCTCACTCTCTCGCTCTCTCTCTCTCTCTCTCTTTCTCTCTCTCTCTCTCTCTCGCTCTCTCCCTCTCTGTCTCTCTCCCTCTCTCTCCCTCTCTGTCCCTCTCTCTCTCACTGTCTCTCTCTCTTTCTCTCTCTCTCTCTCTCACTCTCTCTCACTTTCTCTCTCTCTGTCTCTCTCCCTCTTGCTCTCTCTCCCTCTCTCTCTCTCACTCTCTTTCTGTCTGTCTGTCTGTCTAAAGTATTGGCACCCCAGCAGGTGGTCATACCTGTGCTCCTGGTGGCCGTTGTAGATGATGTGGTGTCCCAGCGGCACGGCAGCGGCCTGCAGCAGCTTCTGCGTCTCTGTCCTCTTGGAAAATCCTTCCAAGAGACGCAGCTCGTCAAAGTTTCCCGCCACAGCTCCGGACTTCTGATGACCCTGAGCTCCCATCTGAGGAATCTCCATCTCCAAATTGTTCTTATTCTCCAGATACATCCTGACTAAAAGGATAAAAAAGGATGATGTGTCATTTTTTTTAATCATTGGGAAATTGCTGTTGTATAGAGGAATAAAAGACTTTAAGATTGTTGATTGATTATTTTGACAACCACCATGTTGTTGATTATTTTCCAATAACAATGCAAAATGGAGTGTTACGTTTCCTATATAGCATATAGTGTTCTGTATGTCACATATGTTATATATGAGATGTTATTACTCTAAATTTAATCTGCATATTTTAAGGAAACACGTTTTCTTGTCTTTTTGATAAACGTGACGCGCCCTCTAGTGGCCATTCAGTGAAAAAACTATCCCTGCCCGCCTTCGACATTCTGAAATCTTTGACGTTCCTGTGCACGTAAATGAACTGTCACTTCAATGCTCAGTCTAAGCCCCAGGGTAATTTCCTGTCTTCTCCTGTCCTGAAACTTTGGCTGAAGTTTGTAGAGTTACACTTTTCACAGAGCAGTAATTGGTGTTAGGATTTTTGTGTCTTTGTGTTTGTCAGGTAACAGTGTTTATTGTTTGTTTGTTTCTTTTTTTGCCTCACTTGTCTAACATGTCCTGTGAGTGACAGAATCCCAGGCCAGGAGGACAGAACCATCACAACTAAGACGTAAAACCTCCCTCAGGACTTGCTAACCCTTCCTCTATTTCACACAAGCTAACTGTGGGCTTTAAAGCCCTAAGGGGATTGCTAGCAGGCTTGCTAATGCCATATCGTGGACTGTGTAAATGTGTGTGTGTGTGTGTGTGTGTGTGTGTGTGTACTGTAATGTTAAATCAGTTTTTTAAAATGATATTCTTTGTGTTCAGATTTAATCCCTGCACATGATGCTAAGCTTAAGCTCAACTAGCCACTTCTCTCATCCTGGTTTTCCTTCTCTGAAGGAAAAGGTTCTCGAGCTGTCATGTTACGAGTCAGTTGGAATCAGGAAAACAGCCCTCACAGCCTACAACTCAAATGGCTGACCTCTCACAGAGCTGGAGAAGGAGATAAAAAGATATGAGGAGACTGTTATCAATACTGAAAACTTATTTATCTTTCTTTTAGAAATCAGAGAAACTCAGTCCACTCTTTCTTTGGAGAAACATATGAATCTCATCAACATCATCATCATCATCATCATCACACACACTTGTGTTTGAACTGAGCAGTAAGAGTGTGTGAACTCAAGTTTAGGGATTAATCCACACGTGTGAAAGAGACAATGCCCAACTTCCATGAGTCCATGTGAGCCACATTCCTAGGAGCTACTGGTTAATGGCGTCATTAGCACTGATCTCATGAGCGTAAAAAAATGAGCTCTAGGCAAGAATATCATAAAATCCTCATTACTACCAGTGTACACTCTTTATTTGACCAATTATTCCACAATCAAATACAGTTTGCTAGCTTTCTAATGAAATACTGGACTTAATTACTGCAAAAGTTAGCTTAACATTAGCACGCTTGTTAGCAAGCATGGCTGTTCAGTGACAGCTAATACTTAATGCGAGAGTGGTAACATTAGCTAAGCTAGTTAATATTAGAGTGTTTGTGTTTAGTTGGTTAGCTTAGTTAATGTTCTTTAACTATTTTTTTTATTTTATTCTAAGCTGTACTCTGTCAAAAAATGAATAAATACACAAACGCTAATGCTAAATGTTAATGCTAAATACATAAATGCTAGTCATGATGTCACACGATCAAAATTATTTACCTTCCTTACAACTGAGACAACAATGGAAATAAGTCTCGGACTGTTTTGTTTCATCCCTGACATGGCTGTTATATCTGTTGCATCACCATATTTATATCACTTTCATGTTAAATCAATCAATCAGTTAAGAAAGGTTCCTACAGTGGAAGTTTCTTTGAAATGTGTGAGTTTCTGAAAAGGTTCTAGTGGTGGAAACATAAGGTTTACAAGTTCCTGAAAGTGTTCCAGCAGTACAAACACACCATCAGTTCCTAAGTTCTTGAAAAAGTTCCTCCAGTAGAAACGTTCTTAGAACATATGGGTTTCTAAACAGGCTCTTGCTGTGAAAATAAATTGAACTGAACTGAACCAAACAGAACTAAATTTAATTAAGTTGAACTGAATTGAATTGAATCAAATCAATCCAAATCAAATCAAACTGAACTGAACCACACTGATTTAGATTGAATCACATCAAAATAAATCAAATCAAACTGAACTGACTTTAAACAAGTTGAACTGAACAGAGCTAAATTGAACTGAATTGAATCAAAGTGAATCAAAGCAAAATGAACTGAAATGAACCAAGCTAAATTGAAGTTAATTAAGTTGAACAGGCCTGAATCAAATCAAATCACATTGAATTCAACCAAACCGAATCAAAATTGGACTGAATCAATCCGATTTGCATTGTCATTTCAAAATAAATCAAACCAAACTGAATTGACTTTAAATACGTTGAACTGAACAGAGGTAAATTGAACTGAATCAAATCAATCCATATCAAATCAAATTGAATCAAAGCAACTAATTTGAAGTTAATTAAGTTGAACTGAACTGAATCAAATCAAATCACATTGAATTCAACCAAACTGAATCAAAACTGAACTGAACCAAACTATGGTTACAGAGTCAGTGTCAACGTCCATGGAACATTTCAGTATTATAAATTTATTATTCAATCTCAAAAAAATGTAGTTACTCATCATCCTCATCTTCCGCACTAAACACACTCTTACGCTGCAGTGTACACTATCTCCCCCTGCTGGAGCGGAGGAAGTATTACTGTTTTAGCCACGCTCTAAGAAAGCTTTTGTTCTCTTGTGGCCCTTTCCTACCACATGAGTCTGAAACAATGAGGCAGCCACATGAAAGTCTTTTCCCTGAAGCAGGCACACACACACACACACACACACACACACACACACACACACACATCCTGTCAGCACGAGATGAAGAGAGAGCTACATTATCTATGACCAATCATTTGGATTTGCTTGTGCACTCCAGAGACTCTCGTCTTTCATGAAACTTTCCCAGAGGCATTCAGGCCACGCCATGAGCCACACTCAGGAAAGGAAGCGAGACAGAGTGTAGCAAAAATAAAAACACAAATAAATTTCATCACCGCACACACACAGGCTTTCACATCAATGTTCTGAGAGAATAGAAGTAGTTCATGTTTCATGAGAGCATTAAAAAATGAGATAAGAGATGATATGCTTAATTACATTCCCTTCAAGTTCCTGAAAAAGTTCCTGCTATGAAAACACTCTGATAGATCTTTGGTTCCTGAAAAGTTTCTTTCTGTCAAAATTCCCATAATATTCAGAGTTGCCTGAAAAGGTTCCTGCAGTGAATATGTTTAAATTTCATCGGTTCCTAAAAATGTTCTGCAGTGAAAATGCTTCTAAAGCTCCTGGATTTCCAAAAAGGTTCTTGCTAATGAAAATCTAACATTTCTGGGTTCCTAAAAAGGTCACTGCAGTGAAAGTTACCCTAAAATCCAGAGTATATTAAAAGTTCCTTCTGATGATACTGTACCTAAGCTTCGCCAAAGCTTATTGTAGTGAAAAAATTCCTGAGAGCCTAAAAAGGTTCCTCGTGGGGTAAACAGTGAAAGTCCACAAAAATGCTTTTACTTTGAGAATGCAGCTAAATTAATGAGTTCCTAACATTTTAGTTCCTGAAAAGGTTCTCTAGTTGGAAACAATCCTGAAAAGGATCCTGTTGTGAAAAAAAAGGTTCTTGAGTTCCTGGACATTTTCTGGCTGTGAAAATGAAAAGGTTCTTTCAATGAAAGTTCCTGAGTACATGAAATTTCTTCAGATGCAAGTAAACTTAAAAAGGTTCCTGAAGCAGAAATGCTCATCAAAAGTTGCCTGCTATGGAACTGAGAAGTCCTGCGAAGTTTGTGAGTTCCTGACAAGGTTCCTGTTGTGAAAGACTATTGCTTTGGAAAATGCATTTGAATTACCTGGGTTCCTGAAAAGGTTCTTGCTAATAATAAGCTGATACGTTTGATTACGTGCCACATATGACTTGAATTTTGATTAAAGTACGATTTGACAATGTTAGTACTGTTTCACTGATGTGTTGTTTTATTGAGATCTCAACAACAACAGTTTATTAATTGCAGCTTTTCCTAAAATGATAATTCATTGGCTCGATAACTCATGTTCAGTTTTGCTTGTTTGTCATTTTAAAATATTTCAAAATATCTGTGTATTTATTTCTTTAATAAAAGAAAATAAAAGAAAACGTTTTCTGTTCGAAACGTTTCAGAGCAGAACCAGATTAAAAACTAAGGAACCAATCAAGAACTTGTCTGAAGCATTATATAAATGGAAGAAATGTTTACCTTGTAAAAATGACAGACGTGATGATGATGATGATGATGATTTTATGAAGAATTAAATGAAAGTCTCCATTGATATTTATGCATGGATGGAAAGAGAGCTGAATATGGCAGGGCTCTGAGGATCAGACGCGCTCCACGCCAGAACAGTGGCCCGGATTTTCCTGAGCTGTGGAGGCTGAGGAGGATGAAGAGGAGGAGGAATGAATGAGGGAGGTCATGAAGGTGCTGGAGACTGAGAGGAGAAGAGGAAAGTGCAGGACTGTGAGAGAACATTCATCTAGAGACAGAGGGAGGAACCAGACCACTGAGTCCACTGTGAGGGTGGAGGATGGACCGTTATCTCTGTCACACTTACTATTACTTTCTCTCTGAGGACCTTCCAATGAGGTAATTATTAATGCAGCTAATTAACACCATGCTAGACGTAAATCTAACCGGAACCGGAACCTCAATAACCTCTGTAATAAACCTTTTGGGTGTTTTAAACAAAAGCTGCCTTTTTGTCAAGGGAAAGAGCAGTCCTCTTTGCAGGGACCGCATGCATATACCTCAGGGTCCCCATTAAGGTATAAAAACATGTCTCATAATATCGGAATAAAGAATCAATACAGGATAAAAAGAATTGCAATATGCAATTCTACAATGCATGCAAAATGCATGTTATCTCACACACACACACACACACACACACACACACACACACACACACAGGAATGTATAGTGAACCCATTCACTCACTTATGTAAAAGCTTTTAATCTGCTCTAAAGTCACAACAGCCTGATTTATCAGCTTTGAGGTGAAAAAGAGAAAATCACCAGCCAGTCATGTGGGTCGATAAGAACATGGAACTGTATAGATTTTGAAGCAATGAGCTGGCAGATAATCCACAAAGCTGGTCATTTAGAGTCACCTGGTCCACACGGAGACGTCACTGACACACATATCACCCTCCAGGCTCACTGCATCACATGGAGAACCACGTCAATGGAAGACATTCTTCAGGGCCATCCTCGACTCACGGCTGTCCACGGAAACTCACCCCAGCTCGGGGGAGCAACATGAGCGGAGACGAGAGAAAGAAAGTCAGTGTGTTACTGTATACTCTGGGAAACTTGAAATCATTCACATTCTTTGTGCTTCTTTGCTTTGCAAGATATTTTATTAGGTCAATGCCTGACAGTGACGTGACACTGAAATGATGCGTGATATGTGGGGGGAAGAAAGGCGTAAACAATATGTTCTTTTAGATGGGATGCCAATATTTTATTTTTTTAGATTGTGTACAGTTGACCTCAAGTTCCTTTGTAGATGAGGTGTCATTACGTTTACTGCAAACATAATTGCCATATTCAGCTCATTCTGGGTTCTTTTTCTGCCACGCACAAAATTATATACAGTTTATTTTTCGGTGGGGTGCCAAAACTTATATATTTGCTGCTTGTTTTATTTATAATGACGCAAAACAGTACAAACAAATGACAAAGGTTTTTATTTTGCTGTTAAGTGGGGTGCAAATATTTATGTATATGTCTATTTATTGGTTTATTTGTTTAACATCAGCACAACCAAATGAGATTTTATGCAGTTTCCTTGAGTGAATCAATGAACGAGTGAGTAAAAGAGTAAACAAGTAAGAATGAGAGAGTGAATAAGCAAGTGAATTAAGTAGTGAGTGAGTGAGTGAGTGAGTGAGTGAATGAGAGTGAATCAGTGAGTGAGTAAGCAATTAAGAGAGTGAGTGAAAAAGTGAGTGAGTGAGTGAGAGAGTGAGTGAGTGAGTGTGTAAGAGAGTAATGGAGGGAGTGAAAATGCAAGTATGTGAGAGTAAGAGAGTAAGCAAGAGAGTGAGTGAGTCTGTAAGAGAGTGAGTAAGAAAGTGAGAGAATAAGCAAGTGAGTGAGTGAATAAGTGCGACTCTATAATGCTGTTATTCAGTATGTATTAGATGGAGTTCAAGGCTCTTTGATCTAACTGCTATTATAAAGGTCATTTATACAACGTGAACGAGTGATGTGGTGAATCACGTGGAGGAGATGAAGCAGAAATGTCTGCGGGGGAAACAGGAAGAATCTGACCTGCATGTGACTGCTTGTGAGCTCTGGGCTGATTAAACTGTAGACAAGATCCACACTGACCTGATTCACCTTCCCAAAATATCACCAGTCAACAGAGTTCATTTACTTTATTAACATCTCTCTCTCTCACTCTCTCTCTCTTGTTCTCTCTCACCCACTCTCACACACACGAAGCTTTGAGATGAAGTTGTTGGGAGGAAATCCATTACAACAAACCTGACACTACGGAGCACGCGGGCAAAAAGGACAATCATCAGAGAACTGTGCAACATTCCAGCTACAACACTGAAGGGGTTACAGAGCTCACTGGCTAAAACCTGTGCAGACCTCAACATCATCAGCTCTGCACAGATCCGGCCTCTCTGGGAGAGCAGCCAGGAGGAAGTCGCATCTGAGGAAGGCCAACAGAAAGGCATGTCTGGAGTTTGCTAGAAGGCATGTGACATAATCCGAGAGCTGCTGGGAAATATTTTGAGCCATTTGGTCTAAAAGTGAAGAGTGATCATTGGCTCAGACCAAATCCAGCCCAACACCCAGGTACCACCATTCCTGTGATGAAGCGCGGTGGTGGTAGCATCATGCGGTAGGGTTGCTGTTCAGCACGAGGAACACGTCACCATCAAGAGCGACGTGGATGAAACCAAATACAAGCAAACTGTTGAGGAGAAGCTGCTCCAGGCAGCCAGTGAGCCAAAGCCCAGACTTCACCAGTCGGAAAAAAGCTGCACTGAAGAATGAGAGAAAACGGCAAAACCAAAATTCGCAAAGCTCATAGAGACGCACGTGAGACGACTCAACGTGGTCATTGCTGCAAAATACGTCGAGCGTAGAATAATCCTGAGGACATCCATAATACTTTATTTCAGTTTATATCACTGGGGGGTGAATACTTTCAGGAGGCACTGTATAGAAAATTGGGGCATTTTAATTTACAGTTAAACAAAAAGCCAAAATGTGCTTACACTTTTACGTAGAGATGACATAATAACACTTATTTATTTTTATTTTTATTGATAATGAAACTTGGAGTATCAGCTGATATCAAAATCCATCTTAACAAAACTGTAACGCTTGAAAAAAATGTTAAAGCTGAAGCGTATAAATAAAATGGAGAAAAATACATTCCCAAAAACACCACTTACACAAAACTGGTTTGTGTTATTCCTTAAAGTTTCACTTTTTATGGTAGATAATAAGAAATATTATAAAGCATGAAACATAAATAGGTCATCACTACCAAAAAATACAATCAACCTTTATACATCTTCCTTTTGTTACAGGATCAGATCTCACTGGTTCTTTTGGTCTCTGATACTCTGATCCACCTTTTTTTTATTATTATTTTAGATAATACTCAGTCATGAGCGGTTTTCCAGGCATTCACATAACCGGAGGGATTTTATCTCTAAGGAATGTGAAAGGAGGGAATAATCATGGCGTCGGCGCTCGAGTGAAGCACCTGATCCAGTCACACTGCACACACTCTGAGAGCGCTCGAAACAACTGTATCGCTTTGTGAACTCGGCTAAAAAGCCGAAGAAAAAAGATTTAATACACCGAAGAATGCAACAAAGAGTTTTAAGCCAAATTAAGCTGCGCTAAATGTCGAAATGTTTTTTTTTCTCCATCAAAAGCCAAAGTAATCCTTCTGGCTCTACTGAGTCATGTGCTGTTACACATTGTAACTGCAGCACAGTGCAAAAGTTTGTGCATGTCTGGATTCACAGATGTTCCTTCAAGTAACAAAGATGGTCATGTAGTGTGTGTAGACATCATTCACATGTTCAAATGTCATTTTCTAAATGTGACATATTAAAGCATGCAAATACAAAACTAAAAATCATTTACGACATCCGTAGAGAGGATCAGAGGCGGAGCTATAGGACAGGTGAGGCAGGTAAGTGCATGAGGCTGAGTTTTGACGAGGACTTTCTTTCAAAGTTTGACTTGAAATGTTTTAAACATGATTAGAACTTACCTGTTTCATAGCCAGAAAAGAAAGAGAAAACAAGCAGAATAGGAAAAGATGACAGAGAGGAACTGTGGTAAACGGTTGAGATAATCTGATGTCATATGAACAAGTTTAATTCACCATCACAATCAGAACAGAAAGCGAGGGTCACAATCAGAAAACCAAATGGGAAAATAAAGCAATAGGAGAAACACGGCTTGCAATTTGAAAGACTTTGTGATGCAAAAAAACTAATTGAGCACTAAACACAGAACAGGCGTACACAGTCAGGTAACAAGCCAATGACAGGAGAGGGCCTGAAAGGACATGAAAATAATAAGAGGCAGAAAAGAAAAAGCAGAAATGTGGTAAAGATGAGGATCTAATAAGAAAACGGTTAAAGCTGACTGTAGGCTAAGCCATGAAGTAACGCAACGCTAGCTCGACTTCACACACAAGCAGCTAGCGAGAAGCTTCCAGTCAGCACCTAATGTCAGTTATTTAGCTGACTTTCTTAGTAGAAATTGTCTTGATAGCTTAATCTTTTAAAATATACAGTTTACAGAGCATAAAAGGCGACACTTCACCTAAAGTTGCCTACATGATGTAACAATGCTAATGCTAGCACTTTCAGGGATAGCTATCCGGGTTACTATAAAGGAATCTTGGTAACAAGGGAAATAAAGAGGGACATATTTTCAAGATTGTCTTGCATTTTCCTGCTTGTAGCTCTCGAACCCAAAACAGCAGAAGTAGATAATAAAGGCTTGGACTGAACACCAAAAAGAGGCAAAGAAACTAATCAAGGGCTAAACACAGAACAGGCGCACACAATCAGGTAACAAGCCAGTGACTTCGACAAGTGCAGTGTGTGTCATGCAACAGCGAGACTGTGATCTGCGCAGCTGTATGCGTTCTTTTTCTCCTTTGATGTGTATTCTGTGATGAATAAAGGAATCCACCACGTGCGCGTCACGCTGTGACGGTAAAATCATCAGTGATGCTGCTGTTACTGTTACCACAAGCGGATTCTATCAACACTGCAAAACATTTCATTCCTTTTATACCACAGCAATTAACCAAGGATTACGATTTATTTGTTCATTTAAAGGACACCTCCTACTTTTTATCCGATTATAGTTACATGTGATGTTGTGGAACGTTTTCGCTTACGTTATAGTAGCTATAAACAGTCCTTCCCTCACCAGCCTCTTTCTCTCTCTTGAAGTTAGGAAAGTTGAAGTTATTTTCAGTAAACAGCACATCTGTCTTTCTCCTCTTTTATTGCCCCCATTTTTGATCCTTACATGATTGAGGAGTTCTCCTCTCAGTCTCTCTCTCCATTTTCTTGGTGTTTTTTCTCACCTTCTCTTTCCTCTCTTCCTCTCGCACTTTCTTCTGTTCTCACTTCCTCTTATAGTCTCCTTCTCTCTCTCTCTCTCATTCTAAATTTTTCTTTATCTTTCCTTTCTTTCATTCTAGTCCTTTATGTCTTTTTCCTATTGTCTCTCCATCATGGAGCACCTGGAAGTGCATGTCATTCTAAAGCCACTTTTTGAAATGAATCTTTAAAGGTTCTTCCAATGTTCCGCTGCTTCTCAAGTCCAGGTCGAGCCGTTTGTTGCGCAGAAGAATTAATTGCACTTCATATCGAGTCCTTTTTGTCCCATCAGTCTATTTAAAAAGCTAAGAACCCTGAACCAGCCAAGGAACCCTTTCTTCTAAAAACACGTTTCGTAAAATTCAAAAGTTGAGAGTTCGAAAGGTTCTTTGTAGAACATAGGGTTCTCCTTGGAACCTTCTGTCAAGGTTCTTACAGAGAAACGCTTCATGTTTCTATAGACGGGTGAACTGAAAAAGCTTGAAGACTTGATGTCCAAGGAACTAAAAAAAATGAAGTGTTACCGTGGCAACCATGATTGTGTTTTACTACACCAGCTCAGCGGCTGAAAACATATCATAGGAGACATAATTTGCATATTAGACCACGGTTGGTTATGGTTTTACTATTCTGTGACATCACAGACCGAGCTCATATGTAGCCCCGCCTCCAACATAACGTTTATACAGAAGTACATCAGAAAGTCAGTTTTTAAGCAGCCTTGTAAAATAAATGCGAACACAAGTGACGGAAATCTATTTGAATCAGTTTCCAGGAGGAGTTTACTTCTGTTCACTGTAGCCAATCATCGGTTATCTGATTGGGTAAAAAATAAACTCCGTATTAACAGCTGCATAATCGTTTAATTACATATTTAACCAAAAAAAAAAAAGACATAATAACTTGGATGAACACAATCTCTCAAATATTTTCACATTCGTTGGTGATCCAGGAAGTGCTGTCGTTAATCCAGCCAAGACCACCGAGGCAATTAGGAGGAATTTCATTAATCCTACAACCTCGATGTCAGAACGCAAACGTGTGCAATATGAGAGGCTGCTGTGGGAAAAAACGGTATTAAATATTTTAATAAGCGGTCATATCAAACGTCGCTAATCTCTCAAACTATTCAGAAATAAAAGATTTCAGCACACAGCATGAACTTCACTTCCCGTGAGAATCTTGCAGCTGAAACAAGACAATAATAATTTACAGTTTGAAGTGAGTGTTAAACAGACACAGGGTTCTCCAGGAACAGTTTTGGGAACCATGATCATATCTCCGGTTTCCTGTTAGACTGTAAAATTTAATTTATAGCCATCAAATCTATCATGGATCCTGTTGCTTTAATTAATATTGTGGTTGAATCAAATGTCCCATGAGATCATTGCTATAAATAACATCTACATAACTGCCATTATGCTTAAAAGAATGCGGAGGGACGGTTAAGCTCCGCCCCTTAAAATGATATGAAGTGTTGAAATTATAACACAAACAAATATTTCTAAACATGTAGCCTTTTAGAAAATGGTTAATTGTCATTGGACAATTTAAATATTTATGGAAAACACTCTGCATTAAGTAGTGAGGTGATTTATTCCTCCTTATTTCACAGCAATTAGAAGCTTTATTAATTAATGACATCATACTTTTTATTTCTTTAAAAGTTACATTTAACGTTGTGAAACATCAGCGTTCGCATTACAGCACATCCAGTGTGTTTTGTTCCTTGTATTTCACAATAGTTAGCATTTTCATTAGTTAAAGAACGATACATGGTTTAACAAAACGTAGTAACAGCTTTACCTCGGACACTGGAGACTCCTTCCATAAATGTGACCTTACAGACATCTTCTTACAGACGTGTTATAAAACGTCGCGTCTGCCGTACAAGTCCCTGTGAACGGGCTGTTACTATAGAAACCATGATTTATTAGGACGCAAGTTAAACCTGTTGTTTTGTAGCTGCACCGCTGTTAGAGCTGCTGTTATAGAAATAAATACAGATCAGTAACATTTCAGTTTAATATTTATCTTAAACAGAAATTTATTAACATTATTACATCGGAATGAGACGTCTTATGAACACATGGCACAATAACATTATTTACAGTTTGTCAGGAAGCCAAACACACGGACACGAGGGAGGGCGGGGCGGGGCGAGGTGAGGGACGAGGAGGGAACGGAATATAGCGACCGACGCCCTGAAAACAACCCCTGAATGAGCTCCAGATAACACCGACCAATCAGAGCGAGGACCCTCGCGTTCACGTTCAAGGTTATCGGGGAAAAAGGAAACACTGCAAATGAAAAGAGAAGATGGAGAAGCTGCTTGTTCGATCGTTTAAACGATACAGTGAGTCCATCAGGGGTCGTCAGCACAGTGCTAGGCTACACGGTCCAAAAAAATACAAACAACTTCTACAATCAGTCAATCAAACGATGTCCAGTTTCTCCCCCTCGCTGGCTCCTGCGTTTTTATTTAAATAAACTAAAAAAAAATTCAAAGTTTTCTTTTTTCTTCACCAGCTTATAGTGCTTTTAAAGCTAATTGCACATAAAGATTTTAGTCATGGTAGTACAGATACGTGTGTGTGTGTTTAAAACAGACATCTTAAGGTTGAGTGTATTTCTGTTTTCTCTTCTTTTGTTTTTTTTTTTTTCTTGGCAGCATGTTTGACTACTCTCGACATCAGAGAGTGTATGTGTGAGCGTGTGCGCGCGCATGTGTGTGTGTGTTTATGAACAAGTGTGCATGTGTGTGTGTGTGAGAGACGGGGCATGTATGTCAGTGTGCAGTCAGGTAGTCCTGTGTGGAGTCGGAGGCGAAGGAGTCGGCGTCGTCGTTGTCCGAGTCGTCGGTGGAGTCGTCGGCGGCGGGTTCTCCGCTCAGAGCGATGCGAGCGTAGTCGTCAGTGTCGATGGATTTGCAGAAGTGTATGGCGTACTTCAGCTTCTCCTCCAGGACCAGTTTACACGAGTAACGAGGCAGCTTGAGCAGGAAGAAGCACGTGTACGACTCCGGCAGGAAGTGATCCGGAGGGTTGTACTTATCCAACACCTTCAGGAAAAGGAGAAAAAGCAGTGCTTTAATAATTATGATTATTATTATTATTATTATTATTATCAGAGACATATAATATAATCACTATTAAACACTAATGAATTTGGTGTGTGTGTGTGCGTGTGTGTGTGCACTATTTCACAAATAAGCATAAAAGTGAATCCACGATGTACTACACTAGAACAATAATCATTATAATAACTACATTATATTATCATAAGTAAGGAATAAAACACAACTTGGAATGTTGTTAAAGGGAAATAATAAATGACGAGGAAGCAAGATCCGACCTGATGCAAAGCAGATGTTGATTTTCCTAACTAACAGCAAGTGTTTTTTCCGCTTACACCACAGCAGTTCACCAACGATCAAAGAACGACACTTTTTATCCGTTTATAGTTACATTTAATTTCGTGGTATATTGTTGTATAAATTGTTATTAAACATCAACCAGAACAATAATAATGAATACAGCCATGTGTGGCGATCGTCAGGGTCTAAGCACCACTTCGTTAAGTTCCTCGACACGTTCAGACGATGTATTAAGTTTTTGCAAGTTTAATATTCCTATGAACTCCAAATACCTGTACAACCTGTACAATACTAACAGAACAGCAAGATTTTATTAGCCTGCGGTATTAGTTTCTGTCCCTTTATCGCATCTCTTACTTGGTTTCTAATCGAGAAATATTATTTTAGTAAATTGACACCAACAATCATTGCTATGCCTTCTTTGGTACATAAAACATAAATAAAAAAGCAATCAATCATATTTTGATAAAGTCACTGATTGTGTCATCGAGGCTTAAAACGCTCACCTGCACCACGAAGTCTCGTCCACGGAAATCTGCGATGGTCCTGGGTAGGCGTGTTCGTCCCCACACAAACCTGAGGAAGAGCGAGCGCTCCGTGTTGGAGAAGGACTCCATCACCTCCCAGAACCACTGGATGAGTGGCGCGGTTGGCTCCACCCCTTTGTACGTAGCTACTGACTTCAGCAGGTGTAGCGGGATGTCAGGACTGCCACATACCTGCAAAACACAGCTCAGACTGTGAGGTGTGTACAGCGCTGTTACTCACTGCCCACAACTGCTACAGCCAGGGAGTGTAGAAACATGTCCACATTAACATAACATCCCTTCAGAGAAAAGAGGGGGAAAATGAAGGGTGCATAACGAGCGCAGAAAATCAGTCGGGTGGCGAAACTAAAGGTCTGACCATCTGGACGGACCAATTACGCAGGCGTGCCTGCGGCGTTTGTTTGAATGGTTATTAAAACCAAATACTACAGGGTTAAAGTGTGTATTTTCATACTGCCACTTGCTAAAATTTATATGTTAATAATAGCCCCAATTTTGCTGTTGTTTATAGTCTATTAATTTTATTTGCAAAGAAACTGTTTAATCTAAAGAATTTATGTATTTTAAATGATGCATACATTTGTTGTTTTTTATTTTTTTAAGGTTATCAATCTAAAATCATCTAAATTCAGTTAATTCATCTAACTGCAACCCAGCACATCTTGTCTCATCAACTACTGCTGCTATTGAATCCTGTTAGCACTAAAACAACCCAAATATCCATCTATAAATAAAGGAAGGAAAAATGAGAAGGTGATGGAGCGGTCCGTTGCATCCTTCAACGTTCATTCAAGCAGTTTTTCAAGTTCGGGCAGGAGCTGAATTCTTAAATTGACAAAAATAAAGTGGGCGGAGTTTATATTCACACATCTGTGTTTTTGGGCTTCATGTTTTTTTTTTTGATGACTTGGTAACATTTTATTTAATTTAAACATCCAATTTGTGGCAAGACGATTGGATTTATATACATTCTATAACTTGCTACATTGTTTATGTGGCTATATTGCACCAGCCTCGTGCTACTGTTGTAACCATGACAACCAGAGATAGGACCGCCCACTAATGACCTGCACAGAGCGAGTTATTGCTTTTCCACTGACAAAGAGCCTTTAGAATTGTTTCGACATGATCATGACATAAACAGAAAAGCAAGTGGTTGGGGGTTTTACAAAAAGTGTTGTGAAGTAATTAACAAGTCACGTCAGGGGTATTGAAAGAAACTGTGTGCCTGACCACAGAAGTTTATTTAATTTGCTGCAAAAAAAATACTTCCTTTTTTTGGCAATTTCACATTGCTTATAACGGACATATGAAATTCAGACTACAACAAACTATATAAAAATGTATAAGTTTCATGACGACGTCCTGCAGGTACAGCGTTCATGTGTGTGCGCACGTGTGCATGCGTGCGTGTGCGCTCTCACCATGGTCTCCAGCTCGTATCCGGTGAAGAGAGAGAGGAGAGGAACGGGCACCACCCGAGCCATACCTTCTCTCACCGCAGCCACCTGCTCATCAAACTCATGCAGCCTGAAACACACCACGAAAGCGTCAACTCATCTGTTCTGAAAATCTCAGACAAATATGAAGAGGACAATTTCATCCACTTCAGCTGTAACTTCAGTTAATTCCTTTACTAGCGTTACAGCAACACTGACCATAGGAAGAAAAGGTGAGCACGCTTTAGCCTAGCCTACATGAATGAACAAAGATAAATAAATAAATAAAAATCAATTAAATTCAACAGGGATTTAGGAATTAGGATTAAATCTGATTGTTTTCTAAACCCCAGAAATGTAAATGTAAGAAGTGAACTGGCGCTCTGAGTTCTGTTCTCTCTGCAGTGGAATAACAACAGAGTGAGGTGTGTACATGCTCAGGATGTTCAGGGGTGCTCAGGGTGAACGGGATGTTCAGGGGTGCTCAGGGTGAACAGGATGTTCAGGGGTGCTCAGTATGTTCAGGGGTGCTCAGGGTGAACAGGATGTTCAGAGGTGCTCAGGATGTTCAGAGGTGCTCAGGATGTTCAGGGGTGCTCAGGGTGAACGGGATGTTCAGGGGTGCTCAGGGTGAACAGGATGTTCAGGGGTG
>JAQQZX010000037.1:1176223-1211197 GCA_030068355.1 Notoglanidium maculatum
GTGGGCCAGAAATATGTTAAATCAGCAGAAATATATTAGACAACTCACAAAAAAATTTTTTTGTAACCCAGTGTTATCATTTATATTTCTCATTTAGATTAAAGATCCTGTTTAAACGCATTGTCTGTAAAAAGTTTCTGATATCCTACCGTCCTCAGTGCAGCACACGCAATGTAGGGAGCCGGTTGCTATTGCGATGACCTTTTTGCCTTGCAAGCCCTGGACCTGCCGGGGTCTGCGGACGTGATCGTCTGAGCCATGACCGAGCCTGTGATAGTCCCCCTTTCCCCTGAGAACATGCGCGCACACACACACACACACACACACACACACACACAACATAAAGTAATCCACTTTTGTACTCTTTTGTGTGTGTGTGTGTGTGTGTGTGTGTGTGTGTGTGTGTGTGTGTGTTTACCATGTGTACACGGTTCCAGATTTGGTGAGAGCGACAGAGAACTGAGAACCACACTCCACTTTCACTACACCCAGTCCTGTCAGAGAGTCAATCTATAGAGAGAGAGAGAGAGAGAGAGAGAGAGGGGGAGCAAGAGAGGGGACAGGAAGATGAATGTATGTTCAATACAGATGGGGGGCTGTGTGTGTGTGTGTGTGTGCGTGTGTGTGTGAGAGGCACAGCTCTGTTCCTTGCCTTCATGGGAACTTTACAGCCGTCGCTGCCTCCTCGCCCCAGCTTGCCGTAATCTCCGTCTCCCCAGGACCACACCATGTCATCATCCGTCAAACACAGAGTCTGAGCATCACCGCTGCCACATGCTACATCTATCACCCTGTGTCCCTGCAGAGCATCCACCTGCTCACACACACACACACACACACACACACACACACACACAACATGTACATTAGAAATGGCAACCATATGGAGTCAACAGATAACATACGAACGACATGCAAGATATGTGAGATTTTTTTACATTTTCTTCAGAATCTTCAGCACAGCTCACACACACAGCCACACACAGCCACACACAGCCACACACAGCCACACACAGCCACACACAGCCACACACAGCCACACACTGACCAGTTTGGGTTTGAGCTGGTCCTCGCTGTCTCCGTGGCCCAGGCGGCCGTAGCGTCCCTTGCCCCAGGTGTAGAGCTCTCCGCTGGCTGTGATGCAGGCGCTGTGAGCTCCTCCAGCAGCGATATCCACCACCTCCACCCCTCTCAGAGACTCGATCACCCGGGGGCGATCACACGGGCTGAGGGGTAAAACACAGGCCCGGGAATAAATACAAACAATTAACACAACCTGTCTCAAATAAAGCTAACTAATTTAGTTTCAAAGAATAAATAAATGCGCCCTGTAACGAGATAGATAGACAGACAGATACAGACTCACATATCCTGTCTCAATAAGATATAGATAATCAAATAACTAACTAAAAACAAACCTGTCTCAAAAATATGAACACACCCTTCTCAATAAATAAATAACTAAATAAGCAAACAAGCCTTTAGGACTTAATTGATTAATATATTAAATAAATAAATAAATAAATGTCCCCGTCTCCTCACTACAAGCTGTACATAGTGACACCTGCTGGCAGATTTGAGAACTGCAACAGAATCAGTCCTACGTCTCCCTAACATGATCAGAGTGCTAATGATTTGCTTTGCTTCCCCACACCTCCTGTTTCCATGGCCGAGTTTTCCGTCCTCGGCCTCTCCCCAGGAGTAGACCTCTCCCTCGGAGGACAGGGCCAGGCAGTGTTTTCCCCCGGAGTTCACCGCCACCTTCCTGATAAACACATGTTGGATGGACTCCAGTAGAGTCGGGGTGGACACTGACTCGGTGCCTCCGATCCCCAGACGCCCTCCGGCTCCGTAACCTGTAGCGTACAGCTGGAACAAGACAAACGCAGAACAGACTCTAAATATTGGAGTCTTTCCCAAATCATTTATAATTTATACATAAAATACACAAAATGTGGACAAGAGAACGATGCAGGGTGACCAGTCGAGAGTCGAGCAGGTCTAAACGTACATGAAAAAAAAGATCATTTTTAACTCCATACAGAATTACGTTAATCAGGCCTTTATATATAAATATATACATAAGTATTCATCTGCAAACATGCACATTTATTAGTCATGTGTGTTCAAGTTATAACCTACTTCCTTAGAAAAATAAATACTTAAGCCATCTTCGAATTATAGAACAAGTGCCAGTTAAAACATGTGAAAATATGATTTGTACATATATGCCATTAATTTGTGTGTTTAACTGAAACTGACTCTGCTTGGGTCAGCTGATTGCAATGCCACTTTTTGACAAGTGTCACAACAGTGTGCCCTCTGGTGGACAAACTACATAACCACAACACTCAAATCAGTTACAGAACCCCTTTTCTGCCTTTTCATTTTGTTTTTTTAATTTTCTTTTTATTAGCCCTTATAAATACAGATACTGGTTTATCTTCATGAGGATATCAGTCAGGCCCTAACCTTCACTCAATTTCTGATCATGTCCTACTTAAATAAATTAGTTAATTGCAGTAAATAAGTAACATTTGTGAAACCAAGCACACCAAATGTCTATTTTATCCTAAGGGTCTGCAAACTTTTGCACTCAACAGGACAAAAATAACTGAGCTGATATTAGAAATATTAAAAAACATTTTTAAAACATTTTTGTTCTAAACAGAACTACTGTAACTTCAGTACCTGTATACATTTCCCCAGACTCACCTTGCCATCAGCCGTGACGGCGAACAGCGTTTGCTCTCCGCCGATCAGCTGAACAGGCCGCAGGGTGGCGAGGGCCTCCGTCGGCGTGGGAACTTTGACCTTCGCCCCTTCGATGCCGCCCAGCTGTCCACGATGGTTGTGACCCCAGCCGTAGATGGTGCCGCTGCCACCCGCCGACAGAGTCCAGTCATCCGGACGCCTGTAGCGGTAGCGGTAGCAATATAAAAAAAAATACATTTTTTAACGGAAACGGAAAAGCACTTTTTCTTTTTTTGTTTTGAACAAACCTTGAGAAATGCAATACAGACATTTGGATTAAATTTGAAGGCATTATTAGGTATCATGATATGATAAGAAATGATCGTTTTTCTCGCTTGTTTGTCGCGTACCTGTTCATCCACTGCACCAGCTGCTCGTCGTGTTCTTTCTTGAACAGTTCGTGGCTTTCGTGAAGCACGTTCATGTTCTCGTGGTCTGCCATCAGCTCACGGATTTTCTTTGCAACCTTCAAAGAAACGTTAAATTATTAACAATGCAACGGGATCAAAGGAATCACCAAAAAGAGGCGGAGCTCAAACCTCATCCAGGAACGGGCGTGGCAGGGGCGTTCTCTTATCCAGAGCCACCGCCACTCGAGAGGCGGTGCAGTATCGACGAAACCACGCCCACTTATGGGTCTCGGCACAGCAGGGTAGTGTGTCCAACTCCAGATCACACGCAAGGGCCACCAATACCTGAAACACATCGGTGCTCGGTTTAATGAATCATTTCCACACACACTCGCGCACACACTCAGTGTGACAAACACACACACCTTGAAGAAGGGGCTATGAAGGAGCTGTTTGCCTCCTCTGACGATGGGGTCCTCATACTCGTACTGCCTCTGCAGAGCCTCGGGAAGCCCTTTCACCAGAGCGGCGAGAGCACTGCCTGTAAAACTCTACAACAGACAAGCAAGCAAATCAGCCACAACACCGGAAAGTCTCAAAACTTCGTCGTCTCTAATCGTTTAGAAATATCAATGATGTCTAATGTGGCTGAATCCTGGATTCTTATTGGTTAGAAAGTGTTGATTGATTTACGGATAAAACGTCTTGAATGTGAGTGTTGGTGTTCAGTGGACTGACCACAGAGCGAGCCTCTCCTTCACTGTCCCCCAGCAGCCGGTTAATGTTTATGGACTGGCCGTATTCAGTAGTCAGGAGTTTGCGTAACCTCTGCAGGGCCCACATACGGTGTCCAGCCGCTGAAACACACACACACACACACACACACACACACAAAAGGGAAAGAATTTAACGAGCGCTCTCGAAATAAGCTCAGTTTCATATTATTCCGCTCCACCGATAATAGTATGCAGATGTGCAGACGCGCAGACGTACCCAGAGCGCTGAGCTGAGCACAGGCGGCGAGTGACGCGGCCAGGCGCGGCACGATGCTGCGGTTGGAGGCGAAGTTGAGACGGAAGTCCAGCAGGCAGGTGACCAAGTCCATAGAAGGGCAGGACAGGATACAGCGATCGGACAGGAGGTCTTTAGGACCTGGGGTACATTTAATAATGAAATAACACAATAAGCATTTAATTCAAGAGCCACTGTCTCAATCCTTTCCCTAGCAGCACTGACGCAGTGTGAAAAGCACTCTCGTTCTCCTATTTGCTCATTAGCAGTTGAGGCATTAAAATTAATCTTCATTAACAGATCCGAATCAAATCAACGCTTAATCATTAAGCTAAACGAAAACTCGAGTGCAATGTTTATCAATCTAACTAGCTTGCTCTCGCACTATGCTAATTACATTCACTGTTCGCCCCCATATTTTCTTCCTAATTTGTTCTCCATCATATGACAGCTAACATCGACTCAACCTGCTGCATCTTGGCTCGGTGCAACACATGCAGAGGAAAGTGCTATCCGCCTTCTTTCACAGACGTATACAACTAGCTGGAGTCACAATGATTGACCAGGGAGACAGAATATGAAAAGTGTTGTCTGGTGTGAATTCGGGGTCTGAACGTATGAAATAAAAGAGATACTGCTTTGCTCTCTGGTAACCATGGAAACCGTCAGCACAGCTAGATTTTATCTGAAGCTTTGATCTCTGGTAGTTAGCGGAGTTGTATCTTCAGTGATCTGAGATGAACCACGTGTGTGTGTGTGTGTGTGTGTGTGTGTGTGTGTGTGTGTGTGTGTGTGTGTGCACCTGCTGCAGGCATGATGGGATAGACAGTGAAGCGCCAGCCCCAGCCGTTCACCGAGCCGTCACTGGTGAACTTCCACTTCAGCTCGTCTCCTGGAATTCTCAACTCACTGGACCAGTCTGACCACTCGCGCCCTGAAACACACACACACACATTTCTAACCCCTTAACCCTGAGTTGTACTTAATTCCTAACACACGTACAGATCCCTAATGTTTAAGTCACCTGATCGGACAGAGACGATCCTATTGGCTCCATCCATGACGGTTAGCGGGTCGTGTCTCCTCTCTGTAGAACACTGACGGTCGAACTCCACTCGCAGACCCTCGGCACCTGAAATCATTTCAGGATTTGTAAAAACTGCATGAATAATAATAATAATAATAATTTTATTTCAACACTTAAGTGCTATAACACTATAATAAGGCCAGCTACCAGTAACTTCTTTCTTGCAGGACAGCCAGTTGAAACTTGTACACAAAAAATACTTGGGTTTTTCTTTCTCTCACTATTTAAAAATTTTTTTTTTCTTCTTCCAAATTTTGTTTCTACAAAATCTACATCTTTTTTCCTATTTTAATTTCTTTTCCCTTCTCTCTTTGGAGTGGCTTTAAAAGTAAAAAAAAAAGAAAAGACATTTGCATATTGCTAACAAGTCCTTAGTGGTGGTGTTTTAAAACAAAAGAAATGCATAAATATTGCTTAAATAAATAAAAGATACACTGCTAACAAAGTCGAAAGCCTGGAATGGTAGGTTATTAAAAAAATTTAAAAATAATAATAATAAAAAAAAAACAAATCGAATAAGACACCAGCTACGTTCTATGTAGATAAAACTTTTTTTTAAAACTGCCGGCTCAGAGTGAACGAAATACACACACCGAATAAAATAATAACTAATTTTCTTTCATGTTATTTAATCCACTTTAAGGGAAAAGCATTCAACATCGCAGAAGGATTAAGAGAAGCCTCTCAATCATCTCTGTCCTGACGTTAAGGAAAATTGTGATTAAGTGCTGTGAAGCAGATATTTCATTCGTGTTCTCACACACAGGTGTGTTACCTGGGATTTTCACTGTTCCGCTGGTGGAGGTGTCGTCGGTGTAGGGGTGACTGCTCTCCACCACCACAGGCTGAGAGGACAGACGACCGCTCTGAGAGTCCGTAGCCACGTCCTCCAGCTCGGTCACACACAGCTCCAGTAACATATCAGCCACCTGAGTGTGTACGTACACACACACACACTTAACACCTTTCCACCACTGTGTGTGATGTGATATATTCATTAAAGACGTGCAGTGGTGTACAGAAGGTGAACCTGTGGGTAGGCGGTGCCCATGCCGGACAGCACAGCGGACAGCACTTCCTTTCCTTTCTCTCCCGAGCGCAGATTCACAGCCAGCTTGAGCAGGTCAACCATCACCCGCGTGTCATCAGGAACCAGCAGGCTGGTGAACTCGTCCAGGTACTGAGGCTCGGGCCCGGACGCTTTATTCTGGCTCTCCGAGTCCTGGTATAAATAATAAACAAGTACTTATTACCTCTGTGTAACTACAGGACACACTCAGAATGAGCAGTGAAGTGATGCGGACCTCTTTGGTCTTGGTCATGGTCTCGGCGATGATGCTGGCCGCTCCGGGGTCATCCGTGACGGGGATGAAGGGGCGAGAGGAAGCCGCGGCTGCAGAGGGAGTCACTGCAGATGATGGAGTAATGGCGTCTTCAGAGGACGCCACCTGCAGGAAAAAAAAATCTTTCGTCTTTCTCTTATCTTTCATATTAAGCTACTTCTCTTCTCTTAGCGCTTCTCATGTGGCATGCAAATCATCAAATCTGAGGTCTGGTTTGTCCAGATAGCCACTGTTTGCTGAACTGGAACATAATTCCCACCAAAAAATCCACCGTATCACCATTCAGCAAACAATCTGTGCTCAAAATGGCATCGCGTAATTAATCCCTGCGTTGCTACCATCCAACCCATTCCATAATCAACTCCACCACAGTTCCCTGTTCCCTGTTCACCGATTAGCACACGGTTCCACCATGCAATTAATCAGAGCACAGTTCCTGTTCAACAAGCCATCATGTAACCAATTACCTACCCAAAATGGCTCCATGTAACCCACTGGACGCTGGTTCCCACCCCACCACATTCTGATTTTGTGTTTTGTTATTTGGTATTGGACTACAGGTTCCACAAGTGAAAATAAAGAATGCTGATTAAGGAATTAATAGAGGATGACATGACTCCCACCTCTCCCCTCTTGCTGTCCTGCCAGGGGTGAGGGCTGGTGCGCTCCTCGGGGTCAGAGGTCACAGGAGGACCTTCAGCCTCCGAGGGGCTCGAGATGGATGAGCAGTCGGAGGGCGGGACCGGAGAGCTGGACGGGCATTCCACAGGCATCATGCAGGCTGGCATCAGAGCTCCCACCACAGCATCCCTACACATATAAAAACACACACTTATAAAAATGCAAGCTCATGTTTTAAACGTATACATTTGATTTGAGCTAATGCGGTCGACCCCTTGTTCTGGAGCGGTACAGCACCTGGCATACATTATCTGCAGAGCGGAAAGAACATGAGACAGAGCCTGCTGCTTGGCCAGATTCCCGTCCAGAGAGAGCAGGATTTTGGCCAGAGACGGCCTGCTGTGCTTCACACTGCTCTGACCGCTCAGCTTATTACTCAGCGAGGACGGGTCGCTGTCTGACGGCACACCTGCTCACACACATGCACACACACTGACAAATGAGCCTGATACAATGGAGTTAAAGCTAAATCAGCAGACCACTCATTAAAGGTACTGGAAGCCCTCTGACCCAGGTACGAGGCCCCGAGGGAGTCCCTGGCCGTCTGGAAGAGAACCGGCTCGTGAACAGACGGCGTGGTGACATCTACAGTGGTCCAGGCTACGCTGTGGGAGGAGCCACAGGCCACACGTGTGATCTTCTGCCCCTCCAGGCCCTGCACCAGCGTCGGCTTCCGGTTTACCGTGGTGGTCCCGTTCCCCTGCTGTCCGTGGTCATTATCGCCCCATGCATACACCTGAACACAGCCAGAGAGGCACCTCAACACATACTCGCTCACCGGCATCATTTTATTATCTTATTAAATATGTTTCTCATATTCAATTTCATCATTTAAAAGCCGCTACTGCTGAATGTAACAGAATATAGAAGAAGAAGAAGGACTTTGTAGAAGGAGGAGATGATAAAGGACGAGAAGGAGAAAGATGAGGATTAGGCAAAGGAGGAGAAGAATAAAAAGAGGCAGAAGGAGGTGAAGGAGGAGGAGGAGAATAATAAGCAGAGAAGGACACAAAGGAGGAGGAAGAGAAGGTGAAAAAAATTCAAAAGTGCAGAAAAAAGGAAAATGAGAGAGAAGTTGGAGGGGAAGAAGGGGGAGAATGAGAAGGATGAGACAATGGAGAGAAGGAGGAGGAAAAAAGTGGAAGGAGAAGGAGATGAAAAAAGAAAAGATGGAGAAGGAGGAAAAGAAGGGGAAGAAGAAGAATGAGAAGGAGGAGAGGGAGAAGGTCGGGGAGAAGAAGCAAAAAAGAAGTAGAAAATGAAGACAGAAGAAGAACAAGGAGGAGATGAAAACTAAAGCACTGAGAAATGCTCTGTGGGTTCCCAGACGTGATCTCGAGGTGCGTGAGGGAACCTGGCGTACCTGTCCTGTGTCTGTAACAGCCAGGCAGTGCAGCGCTCCCACAGCCACGTGAACGATCTTCTTCCCCCTCAGCCCCTCCACCATCTGAGGCTTCCTCACGTGCACATCAGTCCCGTGCCCCAGCCGGAAGTAATCCCCCTTCCCCCTGCACACGTCAGCAATTAGAGGACCACATTAACGCCAGCCGCACACATGTGTGCGTGTGAACGACTGAAGGAGTGTGCTGTAGTGATCGGTGTAGCATACCAGGTCCACACCACTCCTGATTTGGTGAGCGCGAGAGAGAACTGAGCTCCACACTCGATCTGACACACACCCTGTCCGTTCAGACGCTCGATGTTCTGAGGGATGTTGCAGCCCTCGCTGCCTCCACGACCCAGCTTCCCAAAGTCCCCGTCCCCCCACGAGAACACCAGACCTACACACACACACACACACACACACACACACACACACACACACACACACACACACACACACTCTTAGTACAAATCTCTGACGTGACACTGCCGAGTGTTGATTTTAAGGGTTTTACCTTCGTCTGTCAGAGCGAGAGTTTGTGCGTCACGACTCCCACAAGCCACCTGGATAACACGATGCCCCAACAACACCTTCACCTGGACAACACAAAACGTAAATAAGCATTATGATTGGTCAGAAGGCGTTACAACAGTACAGATAACACAGCTAAGGAAGGGCGGTGTAAATAAGTTCCCGTGCTCACCAGTTTGGGTCTGAGCTGCGTGGTGTTGTCTCCGTGCCCCAGGCGTCCGTACTCCCCCAGACCCCAGCTGTACAGCTCTCCGCTGGAGGTGATGGCCGCGCTGTGCGAGCTCCCGCACGCAATGTCCCGAATGCGCTTCGTCTTCAGCGCTTCAATCAGCCGAGGCTTATCGCAGTTCCTACACACGTCTCATCATTTAACATCATTACACCCACACACACACTTCAAGATAAAATATTTTGTTGTGAACGTGACAGGAACTTACATTCTACTGAAATGCCCCAGTTTACCATCATCTCCCTCACCCCATGAGAACACTTTCCCATCCACCGTCAAAGCCATGGCATGGCGTCCACCTGCGCGTATAAAATAAATAAGAATTACTTTAAGATATCCTCACCATGTAATTTAAAACCTAAAAAACCCCATAAAGCACAGGATGCTGCTAAAAATAAGCTGGAAACATGTCTACACCTTCACTCTCAGTGAAAATGTCAAGCGACATGAATATGCAAATTTGTGAACGTCTCAATGTAGCTTGATTCGTGTCAATGATTTTCAGTGACAAACGAGGTGTAAATGGGTCTCAGCGTTACCATGACAACCATAATCTTGCCCATGTGTCCAAGGTTTCAATGCACATCATCCTCTAATATTAATTCTCACTTACGTTATAGTAACTATAAGCAGTCGTTCTCACTTATGTCATAGCAGCTATAAACAACCATTTATAGTAACATAGTTTCCAGCTTCTCTTCTTCTCTACACTTGAAGCTAATAAGAGAAAAAAATTGCAGCAGGTCAGCTTTTGTTACTGAGAAACTACAAGGCTTAATCTGCTCCGTTCTGAAAATGATGGAAAACTCCATTGACTTTAAATAAACCTCTCCTTTCAAAAACCAAATCCTTCTTATTAATGTCCCCTGCAGAATTCATTATGAATTAGATGTTGCTATAGAGACGATAACGTATTAGAACGAGCACGCAAACCTGATATGATGTACCTCATGTTTTTGAGTGACACTACAAGAGATAAATGATGCATTAATACACACCTGAATGAACAGCGACTTTCTTCACTACGTAGTTACTGAGAGCGGTGATTTGGCGAGGGATCGGGATGGTGCCGCTGCTCAGACCCAGACCCAGCCTGCCGTTAGTGGCCTCTCCACATGCATACACCTTTCCTTCCGCAGTCACTGCAAACACACACACACACACACATCAATTCCTTCAAAATACTTATTAAATTAACTAACATCTGACTGCAGGGTAATTACTCTGTATGTATACACATCATGTCACGATACAGCCACGTAAAACACAATTTCCTAAATAGAAACAAAAAACGGATTTCTAAACACAATTAGAAACATTCTCACCTGCAAAAAGGCTCTTGGAGCCTCCAGACACCTGCACGACATTCAGAGCAGAGAGCGTCTCAGAAAACGACGGAACCTTGATCTGGGGGAAACAGGAAGTGGGAGGGATTGAGTCAAACACTTCCAGTGTGAACGTATGGCACAAATGTGTTTGACATGACCGACCTTTGACCCTTTGAGCCCGCCCAGTTGGTCCTTGTCATTGAGACCCCACACAAACACTTTGGTTCTGATGGTAGCAGCAGACTCCATGCCCGAGGATCTCTTCCTGGCGAGACTGTGGCGAGAGAACAACAGAACATTAACAACAGAACCCTTATTCTGCTTAAGGAACTTTAATGAGAACCACTCACCTCCCTGTGGCTGCTTTATCATCTTCCTCTTCCTCGTTATCTGATGCCAAGAAAGGCACAGTGGCCAGATCTTCATCTTCAGCACGGATACGACCAACAATGCTCAACCCGTGGATCTTACAGTCGATCCCTGAGCTGCGACACTGCTTTATAGCTATCTCTATGTATCTGTGGTACTAAACACACACACACACACAAATAAATAAACTGAGCTTAAAATGTGTCACACACACTCACACACAGACAGCATGAGGTAACGAACCTCAGTGCAGTCGTTCAGTAAAGACACGGTGGTATCTGTCGGGTTGATGTTGATGGTTTTCAGCTCGATCAGGTTGTTCAGTGAACTTCCACCTAAACATCATGAATACGTCAAAATAAAAAGATCCAGGAATGTAAGAATTTTTCAGATCTGCGTGATGCTGTTTACCTGATACAACAACCAGGGAAGGCATGTAGCTGCTGTCTGCTGGATCCACCACCATCTTCAACCGGTGCACCAGAACATCAGGGAAGAGCTCCAATCTGATCCAGTGCTGCGGTGACGAGAGAAAAGGCAAATCAACCAACCAAGCATTCAATTAATCAATGAAATATTCAAACAATCAGAGAAACAATATATCAACCAATCAGTGAAACAACCAAGCAAATCAATCATTCAAACAACCAATGGATCAACCAACAAACCAACCAATGAAACAATAAATCAACCAACCAACCAACGCATCAATCATTCAGTCAACCAAGCAATCATTACACCAATGAAACAATTAAGCAAATAAATCAACCTACCAACTACCCAACGACTACCTAGACAACTACCTGATCAACCAATCAACTACCTAACCAACTACCTGATTAATCAACCAACCTCCCAACTACTCAACAATCAAACAAAACAATTATTCAACTAACCAGCTAATCTTAGTGCACCGTATATCTAAACATCACCTCATTAAGCAATAATGTCACATACACTAGGTTGCATAAGCTATCCATTTCCAGCAGGATTGAAAGTACTGGCACCCCTGCTTTCATTTAGGACATTCACTACATGCCAAAAATAATCTGCAAGAATCAGTTTGTAAAAGGCATGAACATTAAACCCTCAGTGAAAGCAGACGGACCTTGCCCTGAGAGCCAGACGACTGCCAGCACTGATCTCCACCGTCGATGAGACGGGACGCCTGGTTAACTGACGACGACACACTGAGGTTCCTCACAGCTCTGGACCAATCATTTATCAGCATTCCCCGCTGGCTGCTGTGATGTCTCTTCAGCTGCTTCCCTGAGCGTCCACTAAACGCTGGAGACTGACCTGAACATCACGCCACACAGATGCACAGTTATACACGCATCATCTACAGCAAGACTGCACATTTTAATCATGTGGTGTTCAGGACTGACCCGGTTCGTTAATACGTCCGAACGAGTGTCTGGGGTTGTGTTTGCGGGTTTTGAAGCAGCTTTCACAGAAATCAAAGTCATCACAGCTTCGGCACTTGAACCTGGGTCCATTAATAGGGAACATCTGACAACCGTCGCACCTGCAGGAACACACAAAAAAACCCCACTTCACTTTCTGCAGAACTTGGAACATCACTTCATGCAGAACTGAGGAAATCTGGTCGATTTGGGACACGAGCAAATACCTGACTCCAGGATGTACGCTCGGCACCAGCTCCATCTCAGACAGCAGCCCTGTCCAGTGGGACTGCTGAGGGAAATCCACGATCACGTCTTTCCCATTGGCACTGAAGGCTAAACACACACACACCAAATCTTTACACACGTTAAAACAGAGAACATGTCTGAACATCCAAGAAAAACATCATAGGAACATCTCTACACCTTCAACCCGGTTACAAATGCCAAGATTTATGGAATATGCATGATTATGCAAATTAGAAACGCCCCTAAGTCTTCCTGCCATCTTCCTGATAGCTGGCTAGATTAGAACGCAAGTTCTTCCTGGTACCACGTCACCATCCTTGTGATTTGACTGGTCTGAGCTCACACCTAGCCCCGCCCACAAACCAGTACTTAAAAACATATAGTACAGTTTCAATGTCCATATGTAGATTAGAGAATTTTCCAAGAAGCGAAAATGAGTCGAGAGATTACTAATATGAGATGGAGTAAGGGGGCGGAGCTTTCTGCGGGTCAGTAAATATTGGAGAATCCAAAACATCTACGCAGTCAATTAGTCTAACGCATGTATGCTGTTATAAAGAAAACAGTGCACAACTTCCGACCAATCAGATTGGAGAATTTATGGGTACTGTGGTATGAAATTCAAGAGGCACGTTACGATATATCGTGCATCGATACATCTCGATATAAATTCATGACTATTCGAATTGATGGAAACAAAAATGAACTGTAATTAATCTATTAGCTTTTCTAGCTGTAATTGCATTATTTAGACAGCAGAGTTGTCTACTAACGTACAACAGCAGGAAAACACATGACGTTACCGTAGGCGGAAGGAACACAGCTCTAACAGTTAATTCTAACTGAGAAACGTTTGTGCAATAAACTTGAACAGATTCAACAAGAAACTGAAGCAAATGGAGGGAGATGTTATTTTTATGAAAAGCTTGTTATTAACTTTTTTCATTTTTAATAAAGGGAATACATTAGTTAAAAGGCTACTATATTTTACCTTTACAAATGTTGGTAAATAATTATTGTTGGTCATTAAAAAAAATGAAACAAAAGTATATATATTTTTTTTTAATTTAACAAAAGAAATCGAATCGTGAACTGGGTGAATCGTAAATAATAAATTAAAATATATTTATTACTAATAATACTCACTATAATTGATTCAATACGATGTACTCTGTTAACAAAAAGAAAATATTGGTTGCTAAGCAACCGAACAAACGGTGTTATTGGCTTGAAACTGGGGTATTAATAGAGAATTCTGTTATCGTGATGCGTCACAGGTTTTGAACGCCTGACCCTGAGCCTTACCCTTGACCGCACCCACACTCCTGTGAGTCACGGAGCCCCACTTGTACTTCGGTGTGGTGATGGACTGCTTCACTCGCACCTTATCTCCTATCTTAATGTGAGACGGAGAGGTCTGAGGAGGAAACCCTGAAACAGGAAGAAAAACAAACTCGTTCGCGCACTCAGGTCTCAGCTCAAATGTTTTCTTTTTGCAGAACTTGGTGATGTATAAATCAGTACCCAGTAGTTCAGTGTGAATGTAGCGGACCCAGTAGGTTCCTCCTTTCTGCTGCCAGTCGCACTGAACGTTCAGGTCGTGAAGGCCGTCTCGGTCCAGCTTGATCACCTTCCCCACGTCTCCCTCGTACACCTCCTCATACGTCCTGCAACACTTCACCATCATTCCCACCTACACACACACACACACACACGGCTCAAACAGTACACAGATCCAACGTGCTAAACCAAAAATATGCTAGTTAGCATGCTAAGTGCACACTGACACTGCACTTACAGCCAGCACATTAATTCCCTCACTCACCTGAATGTTCTCTCTCACGTACACGGCGTAGTCGTCGTTACTCTGAAAATCCGATCTCTTCTTAAACGTCTGACTCTCTGTGATCACAACACCAGGGGGCTGGAAACAGAGAAGCAGCAATGAAACAGAGCCTCATGAAGATGTGCGCACACACACACACACACACACACACACACACACACCACAGAGAAAGCTGCTTCAGGCTCCTCCAGTTCCTCCAGCACCTCTTCGTCCGAGTACTCGTCCGACACCGTGTCTGCATCGGACAGCTCTGTGACGTGCACATCGGGGTGATCCAACAGCCAGCCCACCAGCGCCTCCACTCCTGAACACACACACACACACACACAGTTATTCCCTGTACTGGAGCATTAATGTGAGGATTAATCCACTCTGCATCGTCCCGAGTGAGTGAAAACGCACAGTTGATTATTTTCCTATAACGGCACGTCCTGCAGTGTATCACTCCTCTCATACTGCAGCAACTTTTAGCTTTTTAATTCTTTATTTATTAAAATACGACACGTCTAGGTTAATGTTGTGGGACATCCGTGAAACGAGTCAGTGCCGATTCACATACGAGGAGGTGTTGATTAATTCTCTAGAACAGCAGTTCTGACAGTAGTGCAGGTTTATATTAATGCGCTCGCTCTAATACCTTATGGTTTCCGTAGTAACCGCTCCTTCACAAGGATGTGTACAGCGCACGTTGAAGTTTATTCTGTGTTTACGGAAGGAGCACACCGTGAGGAACTAACATTCCATTTAACGTTAAAAAGAACTACAAACAGGTAAAGCACACGATGCGTCTCTCTTTAATAAATAGAAAGAACGAGAGAAACATACACGACACGGGAGACCAAGGGACAAAAGGGTGAGGAAAACAGCAAACTGAAAGAGTGATAGAAAGAAAGAAAGAAAGACAAACAAAGAAAAACACAGAAAGAAAGAAATAGCAAAAGAAAAAAGAAAGGAGCAACAGAAAAAAGCAAGAAAGAAGGCATGAAAGAAAGAAACAAAAACAAACAAAAAGAAAGAAACAAAGAAAGCAATACAGCAAGAAAGAAGGAATGTAAGAAAAACTAGCATAAGAACGAACGAGCAGCAGCTCTGACGGTGGTGCAGGTTTATAGTAATGCGATCATTCTAATACGTTATGGTTTCCATAGTAACAGGGACGGCGCACGTTGACGAGGCGATGTTTATTTACATACAGTGTGGCTCTCTTTAATAAGCAGCTGCTGTGGTATAAGAGGAATAACGCACTTCAGGACGTGCTGTTTGAGGAAAATCATCAACGTTGCTGAAGGAGCAGAAAATCTGCTTCACTTCTCTTCACTACTGTTGCTATAGAAACGCTAAGACTGAGCACATCAACACAAAGGCAGAGAACTGTTCACCAGTTTCCGAGGCGGTACCTGGGACTCCGGAGGTGTTGCTCGTGGATCCGGACAGTGATTTGAGAGCGAACTCGATGTTTTTCCTCTGGAAGCCCATCTCCATGAGCTGCAGGACGATGGGAGCGGGAGGAACGGGAGAGCTCTTGTGCTTCTTCTGTTTGGGAGGACGGACGTGCTGCACGGTGAGCGGCGTGGTGGCCTCGCTCGAGCTGCTGTCCTCGAACAGAGGAGACGACGGGTGAGTGGACTCCACCGCCAGGACCTGACACACAGCCAGGGCGGCCGCCTGCGTGCGCACACACACACACACACACACACACACACACACACACACACACACACACTGTGTAATGTCAGCGTTTACATTATAGACGGTTCACAGGAAACACCATGAGGCTGCGCTGACCTCCAGCTCCTGCCGGTCGAAGATGGCTTTAATGGGCGAGGGCTGAGTGGCAGCGGAGAGGAGCTGCTGGAGCAGGATGAGGGGAGGGAGGGGACCTTCAGGAGATAGATCACCCACATCTGGAGAGGAGACGCTCTGCTCCTCTACACACACACACAAACACAACACACACCCAAATGAACATTAACCATAAATACCAAGCTCTTAATCTCAACATCAACAATTTACATCATGCCCATCTCAAAGCCCAATAAAATAAAACACACAATAACACAGAACAGTGATGGAGTGTTTAACATCCTTCATAAACAAGAGAGAAAAAGGAAAAATGTGTGAAAGGAGATCGACAGAATGAAAGGAGACAGAATAAAAAAAAAAGTTTGTGATTGAAAAAGAGCAGATGAGAGCAAGATGTAAAAAAGTACCAAAGAAAAAAACAACTGCAACAGAAAACAGTGAAAGAAACAGGAAGTGTGAAATAGGGAAAAAAAAAAAGAAAACGGCAAAAGAACGAAAGCGTGACAGACAGTGAAAGAAAAACAGTGAATGAAAGTGAGGTAAAAAAATGCAAAACGAAACTGAAAGAAGCAGTGATGGACAGAGAACCAAACAAAGAAAAGCAGGGGGGGCAAAAAAACCAAGAAAAGAACAAAAGACAGCTAAAAAAAAAGTGAAAGAAAAACAAACAAACGAGTGGGAGAAGAAAGTGAAAGAAAGAGAAAGAAAGGAAGCAAGGAAGAAATAAAAGAAAGAAAGAAAGAAGGAACAGAAGGAAAAAAAAACAAAACAAAGGACACCACTAAAGAAAAAGTAGAAGAAAAACAATGAAAGAAAAGAGTGGAAAAAAGTGAAAGAAGGGAAGAATGGACAGAGTTACCAGAAGCAACGAACTACAAAATTAAAATGAGAACATCTCCAGAAGTTTATTCTTAATATTAATGCTTTTTCATGAAACTGATTGATTGATTCTTGATGAGGCAGTGTACAGGTCTGATGTCTCACACTCCGTGCAGAGACCTGCGTCACCGAGCGTTAGACAGCAGGCATGAGACGACTCGCTAAAGCCACGATACGATACGTGTCCCCTTACAGGCTTCACGTGACGATACGGACACGAACACAATAACACATTTCAATACGTTTATTTTGTAATGATGACAAATCAAACCGCTGCAACGTCAATCCACTGTAATGTGTTTAAAAAAAGGATATTTAATTAAGACCATTTGAATAGTTGACTTTTTTTTTCCACTGTCAATAAGATATTCCATTCCAGCATAATTAATATGGAAAGATTGTTTGATGGTAGATTTGACCTTAAATGATTAAATAACAAATTTGTGTCCTCACACCACTATTTAACTGTACAGAACATGCATGATTTCATTTTTTACATTTCCTCATCGATGAAATTAGGTCTCGAGCAGTTTTAGACGCGGGTGCGAGTTGCATCAAGCGCGACCCACAGGCTCGGATGTGTTTCAGAGCGCGTCAGGCCAGGCGCGACGGGAGCAGGAGCGTACACATATACAGCGGTTTACAGTAACTGCCTACCGATGGCTGCGCTGCGGAGCTGCTGGCAATTCTACACAATGCGGAAATGTTGAGCAGTGGTGCACTACGGGCCGGGTCAGGATGATTTTTTTGTATATAATGTTTGACACGTGAATCATAACGCTTCCTTCATTAAGTAATCCCACTTCGAGACCGTTTGAGTCCCCCTCGCCAACTTCCTGCTCTGTACGCCGCTACCCCTGCTGCTGCCCCCGGGTAAGAAGAGGTCGAGCTCATAATGAGTATGAAAGAGAAACATCAGGACACGAGCAGCAAATTCCTCGGGAAGGCGTTATTGAAGACGACGAGACGTGCCAGAAGAGGAGTGTGAGTGGTGTGGTACCGGCGGGGGCGGGGCTGGAGTCCACCACGGCAGGCTGAGACAGGATCTGTCGGAGTTTGTCCTGGTGGAGGAGCAGAGCTCGAGCTGCCTTCAGGATGTACAGCCTCAGCTGCTGACAGCGCAACAAGTGCACATCCACCTGATCCGCTGCAGGAACACATCATCATCATCACCTTCATCAATCAATCCTGCTTACTACCGTCATTAATATATTACACATAAGCAAAGAATAACACACTGTCTTCATGCTTCTACAGGAAAATAATCACCACCATGGTGTAACACTAGAGCAGGCGCATCGTTTCTATATCACAACACACTTTCCTGAATATCTTACAGATGTGCAGGAGGGGCACTGCAAGAAAAAAAGGTTTGTGTGCGCACGTGTGTGTTCACATGCACCTTTTATGTGTACATGTGTCTTTGTGCTTGCTTTGTGTGTGCATGTTTGTATGTGTGCACACACGCTGTATGTGTTTGTGCGTGTGTGTACGTGTATAATTGCGTGTGAGAGAACACGCGTTCGTGTGTGTACGTGGGCGTATGATCGTGTGTGGTGTCAGCACCTGCGAGTCCTTTGCTGAGGGATTTCTTCATGCGCTGTTTCTCCAGTTTGCTCCCTGCCAGGTTGACGAGTTGAGCCCACACAGTGAGCATGGGCTCCGTGAACGGCAGGTTCTGAACGCTGAACGGAACCACAGGCAACTAACACGAGGAACAAAAACAGTACATTATCAACTACGATGTTCACAATATGTTCTTGCACCTAACAAGCGAACCATGGTGCGGTTATACGGTACATGGTTATACTTAACCAAAATGCTCATCACTTAACAGATGCTAAAGTTAAAGGCGTACCGGTTTAAGCTGGCTGAGCAGACACACTCGGCACGTCCTCATTTCGTAGAACTGCACCGTGATCCGTCCTTTCGGCGTGATGCGCATGACCGTGCCTTCTCCGTACTCCTCGTGGACCACCTGACCTCCCAAACGCAGTCGTCCATCGATCCCGCCGATGACGGCCAGCACGGCCATCAGACTGCCCACCACCGGAGCGTCTGCGTTCGGTAAATACTCCTCCAGCAGCGTCTGTCAGACAATAAGACCTCAATCAAGTGGTATTGTTTTTTATATGGTTTATGACTAACTATTACGACATCGTACCACTTCTGACACTCGTCCCGCCATCACGTCTCCGATCCCGTTGAGCTGGGAGTTAATGTATTCGTTAATGAGGCCGTTCCATTGGTGGAGAGAGTGCAGTGTACGCAGGACGGCCACGATCTCCTCGGCCAACGTGCTGCTGTGAGTGGCCGTCAAGGACGCCTGTGGGCGGGACTTCCTCCTGCGCAAGGAGCCTTCTGTGGACCGAAAGATGCGTTTTCGATGTCGTCCATTCACAAAGCTGTTGTCTATACAGTAGCGAGGTTTTCATGCAGGAGAGTAAAACTAACCAAAGCAGATGAATGACCTGACAGTTACTGTAAAATCCTGTACATACGCGAACTTCATTTTCACCTTTTATCTGTCAATCGGAACAGTGCGTCTTTTGTCCCAAAAAGTGCCATTTTTAATCATTTTCAGCCAAAATACGGAACTGAGCTAGCCAATGCCAACTGCGTTCTCGCCTAATGCTATCGAACACACTGATCGCTTTTATTTCACATTAATGACCTCAAAACACTCAAGAGGAGAGATCGTTAATGCAAGATGGACAGAAGGAGGTGGGGCTTAACAGAGGTCATATCAAAGAGTTTGAACGTGTCAATCTTTCCAGATTCGATGTTGATTGGTACATCTGAACAAGTATTTCTACACAGGTGTGCCACCTCGAGGGAAGTGTTGAGGTGTACTGTACCTCTGAGCAGCGGCAGGTCTGAGGAGCAGGTGCTCAGGAGGCTTCCCAGGAACCCGAACAGCTTCTCCACGAGGAACTTCATATCCTGAGAGCGCTCCGTTTTATCCCAGGACGGCAGCACCGCCTGCAGCAAGCGCAGGGCCAGGATCTGACAAGTCAGGACAAGGATGGTTTAGTCGGATTGCAGACCACGGACTGGACATATGAGACATCGGTAACATCACCATAGCAACCCTAGTCCTCAACTGAAGGAATGCTTGTGAGAAAAGGGTGAAAGTGTTACATGATCATGAAGTGTGTTTTGCTTTTTGCTGTATTTAACAGAACTGCGTATAAACCTGTCTCTGCAGCGTAACGGCGGTGAATGACTGATGTCCCTCGACTATACGAATGAGCAGGCTGATCCAGGCCGAGGAGCTCAGCATGCTGCACATCTGGGGCATCAGCGCTATGCTGCGGATAAATCCCAGAGTACACCAGCTCCGGTGCTGCTCACGGGACACCAGCCTGTGGGATGGGCAACCTGATACACACACACGAAAAGAAATATCAGGAAAAGACGTTACCATTTGGACTGTTTATTTAGAAATGCGTGGGGTTAAATTACCGGTCTGGTCGTTGGTCCCGCTCTCCACCAGCATGCGCAGGAGACCACACAGCGTCCTGGTGGCTTCGGCCTGCATCACCTCGGCGTGGATCCCGGACGACAGCGCCAGAGTCTTCAGCAGATTCACTGTGCTGCTCAGCATGACGGCCGTCGGGTGAGCGCTCTTCTCCATCACTTCACCTTCTGATACACAGGTCATGGACATGGAGTCATGTGGAAGACTGCAATTTCTACATATACAGTATAGTCCTGTAACAACAAATCTGTCTAATGTAGAAGGGGGGAGTGAGTGAGTGAGTGGGTGGGTGCGTGCGTGCGTGCGAGAGTGCGTGCATGCACCAGGAGAAAAAGCTGTCACTTTTCTGTTTTAGCTAACACATAAAATCTATTCCTTTCTACACATGGGGCGTGGCATGTAGCCCCACCCCTAACCCTAACCCATAACCATGGCCCCGCCCCTAACCCTTGGGCAGTGCTACGGGTGCAGCCTCGCCCTATTTCTGATGCTTCAGCTGGGTATACTTTCCAGCCTTTTCTCTCTTTTGGATAAAAAAAAAAAAGTCAGTTTTTGTCCAGACAAAATTTCAATATGCACCTGATGTTAATTACACATGTCTAATGTTAACCAAGTGGAACAAAACTTATCTTTCTAGAAGCAAAATCAAGTAGAGATGAGAAATTACTAAGGGGGCAGAGCTTCCAGAGGGGTCAGTTCAGAACGCCTACACTACCGTCAGTCATGCCAGACTCACATGCTGATCGGAAGATTGGTACATTATTGATAACTCGCAGCAGCGTACTGATGAGTTGAACTGAAAGGCTGGGCTCACCGATGTCATCCTCCGTGTCCGAGTCCTCGGTGGGAGGCTGTGCGGCAGGAGGAGGCTCGGCCAGCTTTAGATCGTATTTGCCCTCTTTGCCCATCCTGTAGGAGTTTGTGCTGCCGGTGTCCCACTGCACACGGATCCAGCCGTCCTCCCCAAGTTCACCGATCACTCGGCCCAGACCCGGAGGCGGGCCGTCCTACGGTGCAGACGAACACACATCCAGGTGATGCAGCGCTCCATAACACAAGCTGTTTAAAAGGCATCACTGTGCTTTGCTAAGCATCATCAGGTACCTGATCGCCCCATTTCCAGTCCTGTCCTCTCATCACTCTGGTGCCGATCTTCATCATGGCGGCAAGCTCGGGGCCCGAGGCGGGGAGTGGGGCAGGGGTGGTCTCCTTCCTCGACTCCTCCAGCACTGTAGCGGAGCCTCCATGAACTCCGGAAGCTAGCTCCTCCTCACTGCTGTCTGAACTGGGACCTGTGGAGGAGGGAGAAAAAAAAGGTTCAGGAACAAGGTCGACAAAGTTCCCGGGTTGCATTTCCACTACAGCACAGGAACAGTCAATGTTAGCTTGCATAATTTCTTATAAAACAAAATCTGAGGTTTATTATTAATGTGGCATCCTTATCGTTCTAAAGCAACAGCTCAGCACGAGGACTCCTTAACTAAAGTTCTCAAACTCTTTTTGAGGATTTGACCAATCAGTATGTTCAGTATGGCAAGCTCCGCCCCTGACAGATCCTGAAGCAGGGATTAAAAGTGATACCTGAAACAACAGCCAAAGGATTCTTCCTTTAAAAAAAAAAAAAAAAAAAAAGAATCTTTCTGGAACCTTGTCTGTCAGGGAACCTCTCAGTTGTAGGGTGCTATGTAGAACTTTTATAGGTTCTGATAAAGAGACATGCCAAATAGGAATGTAGTGGAAGAATACATTTAAATGAGAGATTAAGTAAAGTTTTATTTCAAAGTCGTACCTGGTTTCCTTGGCGAGTTCCTGAAAAGGTTCCCGTATCTATGTACTATTACCATAAGCTGTGTACTATTCAGAACCGAAGAGTAAAGAGGAATGAAGGTTACACTGACCGATGATGCGCAGCACGCTCTGCGTGAGAGCCAGGGTTCCTGAGTTGAGCAGCAGACTGAGGCTGTTGGCTCCATGTTTCAGGGTCAGCATGTGCAGCATGGCCAGGAGGAAGCGTGCCTGAGGAACCGTGCCCAGACTGGGGCCTGCTGGGTTCTCGTTCGTGATGGTCTGCAGAGGAACCGGCTGCACTCCTAAACACGACAAACGGAAGAACATCGGATCTGTCCATGTCGGAGGTTCAGATTTATAAAGAAGTGTTTAACAGGAAGGTTTGAAAAAAGTGTGCATTCACTCGGTCATCGTAAAAGCAACGGTAAGACTCAGCTCAGGGGTTCTTAAACTTTTTGGGCATATTTAACATCAATAAAAAAAGATCGGCTTTTTGCATCCATACGGTCCTGGAAAAAAAATCTTTAAGGTGGAACATCAAATCGCTTTTGTCCCTTTGAAGTGGTGACGTGAACACAGCCAGAAAACTAGTCATCATAACGATAATAAACGGACGTCATATGATGATGAAGATGGTGTACCCAGTTCTTTAAATCTGACGCTGGCCTCCAGCAGGATGTTGCGGATGTTCTGGATGGCCCAGGAGTACAGCTTGCCGAAGGTGACCTCCAGAAGCATGCGGTTGAAGGGAGGAATGAGATCCACATCCTTCAGACAGTCACTCAGAGGCTCGCTATTACAGCAAAAGAAACACATCCAAAGTAAACACCACTTTCACAAAGCAACACACCAAACCGATGTTTTCCTGAGAAGTACATGTAAAGAATAAAACACTCCGGGGTGCGCGGCTACAGAAAAATAATCAACGACAGGGCAGTTTTTTTAGAACACCAAATCTAAAATGTTTTATTCCTGTTCTACTACAGCGATTTGCTTAGTTATTGAAGACCAATACCTGGTACTTTTTACCCATTTATAGCTACATTTATTGTCCATAAAACATGCTAAAACATGTAGGACGTTCCACAAATTAAAATAAACATCTCCTTACAGAAAACTTCACCACATCGACTATAAACTGGAACGTCGGCTGTACAAGTCCCTGTGAACGAGCTGTTGCTACGACAACATATGCTGCTGTTGTAGAAATTTAGTTCTGACCAATCAGGATACAGAATCCAACAGCGCTGTAGTACATCTCCTCTCACTTAGTAACGGATCCTATGGTGTTTCATCAGAGGGAGAAATACATCTTAATGAAGCAAGAACACTGATGAGGTAGTGCCCTATTGGCTCCTCAGAACGGACGGCTGAAAGGACTGATAAAGCAGGAAGAGAAATGGAGATCTGAATATTTACCCTATGTTAGGGCCTTCAGGGACGACCCTTTGCCACCCGCTGAGCATGGAGTACTGCACAGACGGCAGCAGGAAGGTTTTGGAGGCTAGCTTCAGCATGGTGTCAATACCCTCCAGCCTCACCTCTGCCCTCTCCAGCTGTGGACACAAGATCCTCACACAGGTCACATACGTGTCTGTACACACGTCTCTCTAAAACACAACCTGGCTTCACTTTTCCACCCATCACTCAATTTTAAACCAACACAAAACCCAGGATGCTTGCTCCCTCCCTTTCTCACTCTCCCCCCTTTCTCTCTCTCTCTCTCTCTGCACCTGCTTGAGGAGGCACTTCCTCATCTTCTCCACGTCGAGAGGCTCCTCTTTGAGAGCGAACTCCACGATGGTGCTCATGAGGCTGGACTGGGAGCAGGAGCCGCGCACACTGTGCTTCAGCCAGCGGTATTTCTGAACGCTCACTACCGTGTTCAGCAGCGGCTGCCACTTATCCTGAGACACAGAAGGTTAGACAAAGCAAAGGAATGCATGAGGTATAGGCACACAGCACAGAGGTGATGACCAAACACACCCGGCCACATCGCTGTACAACGAAGCGATAACGCTCAGAGAAACATGACTTGCAGAGGATCACCTTGGGCGATCTGACGGTCTGTTTCTTGTCCACGGGTGTAGGACTGACAGGAAGTGGAGGCTCCTCCTCATTGGTCCCTTCTCTCTCCTGTTTACACTCCTCTACATCCGCAGACTCGGATTTCTTAGGCACTGAAGACGAAACGACAATTAAACCTTCAAGTGCAGCAGTATTTATTTAGGATCTGCCGCACGTCTGTACGTGTTAGAGCCCACCTCTCTTCTTCCTGCGTTCTCTGATCATCTTCCGAGTGATCATCTTCCAGCGAGGCTGCGAGCTCAACAGCTTCAGCTTGCACACGATGGACAGGTCGTTACTGACAGCCGGTCTCAGCTCGTTAAAGAGGAAACGCAGCCTCTCGATCACGGGAGCGCACACCTCCTTATAGGAGCGGCCCTGCTCCTGATGGGTCTGAGGCGAGGGGAAGGGGCGAAGACACACGGGTCAGAAATGTGCAGCAATGTTTATAATGCTTATGTTTACCGCCGTTTATTACACTTTACTGTTTATTTATTGCGGTTTGTTAGTTACTAGTGTTTATTACACTCTGCTGCTGTTTATTACACTTTATTGCTGTTGACTACAGCCTTCTGATGTTTATTACACTATTACTTTTTAGCACTGTCACAGTTTATTACAGTTAAACAGTTTATTACTACTTACAGCTGTTTTCATTTTTAGTATTGTATAGTTTATTACTGTTATCTGCTGTTTATTAATGTTTATTGCTGTTTATTACACTTATTACCTTAGCATTGTTTGGCATGGTTTACAGTTTATTACTGTTTTCTCTTGCCTGTTATTTCTGTTTACAGCTGTTAATTGCAGCATACTGCTGTTTGTGATTTTTAGTATTGTTTACAGTTTATGACCATATTCTCTTGTTAACAGCTGTTTAATACTGTTTACTGCTGTTTAATGTTTACCATCATTTACAGTGTTTATTACAATTCATTACTGTTTTCTGCTGTTTATTACTGTTTACAACTGCTTCTTCTTGTTTATTACTGTTAACAGCAATTCATTATTGTTCACTGTTATTACTCTTTGTTGTTCATTACTGTTTAATGCCATGTTTACTAGCTGTTAATACCGTATACTGTTGGGTTTGTTTTCTGTTTAATTTTACAACAGATGCTCCTGCAGCAGAAAGAGAAAACCCAACTAAGAATGGCCAAGTGTCTTACTTTGATTAAAGAGCATTTGGCTTGGTAGACCATTCGACAGACATCTATGACAGATTTAGGGAGGGACCTCTGCTTCCCCTGGTCCACAGCCAAGGCACATTGATTAACAAGCGAGAGAGCCACGTGACCTACCACAAACACAAACAGGAATCAGATTTTTTTAAAAAAAGAACAAACATGGCCAGAATTCAGCAATGCCAGTTATATATGTGTACGCCTGATGTGGTTGCTAGGTTACCAAGGTCCTGGTGTTTAAGAAGGCAGCAGAGCAGGAGGCGACCCACTTCCTCCACAGGGTGTTCTGGCGGGAAGGTGATGGGAGTGATGAGGTGATACTGCTTACAGCAGCGTTCGATTTGGCATAAAAAATCCTGAAACACAAACAATAGACATTAACAAGCACACAAAGTATAACTCGGCCCTAAAAGGCTATAACTGCAGTACTTCTGGGACAGGATACGTTTTCTGGGCGTGTGTTATTTCTACTGATCAAATTAAAAGTAGTGCTGACGAGATTGCTCTTGACGAGAGTGCTCTTGATCGCATTTCATCCATCATGGGTCAGCCTAGGGGTACTTTGTCATGTCTCACCCATCCTAGGGGCAGCCTTGAGGGCATTTTATCACATTTCACCTACCCTAAGAACAGGCTAGATGCATTTCATCATGGATACCCCCACAGTAGTTGAAACATGATAAAGTGCCCTCTAGAATACCCTTATGATAGATAAAATGTTGTAAAGTCCATGATAGAGGGTACCCTAGAGGGCACTATCAAACTATCAGCCCCATTTAATTTACCATAAGGGCACCTTAGCGGGTATTACCACATTTTATCCAACTTGAGGGCACCCTAAAGGGCAAATTATCAAATTTTCTCCATCATAGGGGCACGCTAGAAGGCACTTTAATGTGATTCATGTACTATAAGAGCATCCTATAGAGCATGTTATTGCATTTTATCTACCATAGGGGCACTCTGGGGGCACTTCTCCCATGTTTGTTAACCACAGGGCACCAGTTCACCACTGCATGTGTACATCGTGAGGACACGCCCATCTCTGTGATTTATACAGTAATCACTTATCCCATCCGAAATGATCAGACACTACAGGTGTCCTCCGTCAGCATGTCTGGAAATCTGATCCCTCCGAATCTGTGTGTGTGTGTGTGTATGTACCTTCACAGTGTGGTCCTGCGTAGTGTTGTCAGCGATGGCCTGCAGGAAAGGCTGTGCATGGTCACTCAGCGTAATTCTGCGCGAGTACAGCTTGGCTTTATCGGGTGTAGTGGTCCCCGGGGAGCTGCAGTGGTCCTCATCCTTCTCCTCGTTATAGTTATAGTGGATCTGACTGGTCTGAAGACCGCCGCAGAAGATGGATGACTGCAGCCATTCTGAAATACAAACATAATCCCTGATCAGTCCTGTGTACACAGAATGAGGATTACAACAATCTCTGGGACTGGAGACTCCTTGCATAAATGTTAAATATACAAACACTCACTGGCACATTCTATCTCCATGCGCGACAGAGGCGTGCTCAGTGCCAGGTACGAAGCATGAAGCCCCAGCAGTAAGCCGAGGTTCCTCTCCGTGTCCATCAGAGGAGAGGACAGGCTGCTCAGGTCCGGGGTCGTCACGGTCTCCTGGTTGGGCTGGAAGCAGGAGGTAGGAGTCGAGTCGGTTACAAATTTTACACTACTGCCCATAAATAAATTAAAAAAAAAAACATGGACATGATGGACTTTACCTCCATGTACTGGCCAACACAGAAAGCCTGCATGGACTCTCGTGTGTCCTCAAACTGTAGCGCAGCTTCTAAAGCCACCACAGGGTCCTCACCAGCAAACTGAGCTACAGAGAAGAAAGAGTGCCATCATGCGAGATCATCTGAAGGCAAAAACTTGCATTCATAGGTACAAGCCCCCAAAAAAATTCCTGATTATGTATTCAGCACCTAACAGTATTTAATCTTTTAGTTAAAATGACGAGATTTTTTTTTTAAACAGTCTCATAAGAAAATTAATCAAAGCGAATACATGAGGTACAAGGGTTATGACATCACAAAGTACAAGAGCCAATCAGGCTCCAGTATGCAAATGAAGGCCACTTTACCAACAGGGAGTGTGTCTGAATTTTCTAAGTGCTTCTTTTCTGTTGTCCTACTTTTTTTTTAGGGGAATCAGGCAACTAATAGATTAATAAAGGCAAAAATAATTTTGTTCTTTAAAACAAATTCTAGGCAAAAAAGAAAATTGTGAAATCTGGTGTACTTTTCATTTATAAACGTCTATAAACAACATTATACTTGGGATTTGGTTTAAAGACATCTTAGGTATAATTAAGTTTTGGTTTTACATGTCCTCCAGAAATGCAAAAACATTAAATAAATAAAAAAAAAAAAAAAAAAATGCATGACATGGTGAAACATCACACCTTTCCAGCCTGTTTTGCTTTGTGCAAATTATATAAATACAGGTAATAACAAATAAAATAAAAATCCCTGTATTCATTCATTTATTAATTTATAATTATTTGCCAGAAATCCATAACAGTGATATGTACCAGGGTCTGGTAAACAATGGCTCAATACAACATTTCAAATGCATTCGTACCAAGAATGGTGTTTCCAGTAACAGACTGCGCTTGGAAGTCTTTGATGTCGTAGACTTTCCCGTCGATAACCGTCCAAAAGCCGCCGTCTTTGTTGTGGTTCTCCAGGTCGGCTTTGCGTATAAGTGACACCTCTTCATTGTTCTTCGTGCTCGGGCCTGTGAAGAATGACCCTGTGAACAAAGACGTATTGAAAACATTTAAACAGAACAATCAGTCTCGTGACTCATAAATGAGTCGCGGGGAGCGTCTCTGCGTACCCATGAGGCCGGGCCAGGCCAGGTCCTCGCTGTCGTCTCGGTCGTGCCCGGGTGCGAGGTGGTTAAAGCGGTCCAGGTGCTCCAGCAGGGCAGCCAGCAGAGGGATGGAGCCTGTGTCCTGCATCAGACCTGCATCCAGAGTCAGCAGCAGAATGATGGACACCACCAACTCGGGGAGCAGGACACCTGCAGCATTAGCGACAGAGCAACACACACACAAAGACACAAACACACAAAGACACAAAAACACACACACACACACACACACACACACGCTGCGGTCTACCAACTGCTCAGACATCAGGAAAAAACTGAGTATGGCACAATAACAGTTCAATAAACAAGGATGTGGTGGTGTGGTCACGAGATCGTCTCTCACCTGTAAGATCTCCCTCGATGACGTGGGACACTTCAGCAAAGTGACGGTGACTGTTGAAGGCGATGCTGGTGGCCACAGGCAGGATGTCCCCGATGTGTGTACACAACAACGCAATGTACTTCTTCAACAGAGAGCCCACTCCCAATATCTCAGACTGGGTCAGAACTGAGAGGGGGGGGGTACAGGGAGAGAGAAGGAGGAGAGGGAGGAGAGGGAGAAAAGGGAGGGGGGGAAGAGAGCAAGTAAGAGAGGGTGGGAGAGAGATAGCGATAGAGAGAGGGAGAAAAGAGAAGGGGGAGCACAATGGAGAGGGGGAGAGAGAGAGAGAGAGAGAGAGAGAAAGAGAGAGAAGAGGGAGGAAAGGGAGAGAGGGAGAAAAAGGGGGAAAGAGAGACAGAGAGGGGGAAAGAGAGACACAGAGAGGGTGGGAGAGAGAAGGAGGGGAGAGAGAGAGAGAGAGAGAGAGAAAGAGAGACAGAAATAGCAAACAGAGCAAGACAAAAAAAAAGAGCAAAAGGGCAACAGAAAGAAGGAAAAAGTGAAAGAAGGAAATTAGCAAAAACAAGCAAACATAATAAGAAAAAAAAGAGTTACAAATATTCATAAAAAAATGACAAAAAGAAAGCAAGAAAGAAAACAAGAAATTTTACTGATCCTGAGTAAAATTGCAGGAGACACAACAACCCCTCATTACACCAAATAACACCAAACACCAAATAATAACACCATAATAATAATAATAATAATAATAACACCAAATACTGGCATAGGACGCTATGCGTGTGTGTGTGCGCATGTGGGAAACACTCACTGTAATCTCCGACTCCGGTGGTGCCATGCACTCCCACGTACAGTTTACAGATAAGCAGTCTCTGGAAGCGCAGCAGCAGGTCGAGCGACGCCGAGCGCTCCTTACTCACCTGCTCTGCGTCCTGGCAGTGCGAAATGCGCCGAGCCACATCTTTCAGACGCGCGATCGTCTGTGAGGCCATGTTCCTGCACCCAGGAGGAGGACAGATTAGGACTAAAGAGCAGCTCCAGGTGTGAATGTTGCAGGTGTGTGTGTGTGTGTGTGTACCTGAGCAGCTGCTGCACGAGCTGGACCAGCGGTAAGCTCTGCTTGCTGGCCGACTCGTAGATGCCCGTGTTGATGAGGTCTTTATCGAGGGTGGTGCGACAGCGGTGCAGGGTGGAGGCGTTGGCCTCCTGCTCGTCAATCTCCTTCTCCTTCTGTGCCTCCTTCTTAGCCTCGATGTCCTGAAGGACCACAGGACAACGTTTGTTTCTCTAATTAACATTTTTAAACTCATTAATAACTAGACTAGAAATGAAATTTAATGAACAAACACAACACAAACGTTACAGCCGGCCTGATCTGGAGACGAATAAAGGATCATCACGTGTTAAAGGTCTTCGTTGTCACGTGCTGTGGGCGTGGCCACACACACACACACACACACACAAACACACACAAACACACACACCTGAATCTCGGCTGTGATGGCGGCGTTCAGAGCAGACTCCAACCCTCCGTCTGCCATTAGACTGCTGACCAGCAGATCAATCATAAACCTCCGGCCTGGACTCACACTCATCTCGTGGCTGGAGGCTGAAACACACACACACACACACACACACACACACACACACACACACACACACACACACACACACACACACACACAGAAAGACATGAGTGATTGGATCTGATTCAGATGCGTTACAGGTAGAGGAGATGATGTGAGTGGGGTGGTGAGGTGGAGGTGGTCCTGAGACTGACCTGCGTTGGGTAGCAGGGAGGACAAGGCTCTGGCTCGTTCCTCAGCAGTGGGTAATAGCACTGACCAGCCACTCTGGAGCACGGCCTGCGCGGCCGCCTGCACCGTGTTCAGCACCCCGGCGTTGCTGGCCAGCGTCACCACCGTCTGCTTGAGGCTGTTGAGCAGACTGCTGCCCAGGCCCAGCCCCAGCTCCTCCGGGTCCACCTGATTACTGATAGCAGCGTGGAGCTACACACACGCGCACGCACGCACACACACACACACAAGGAATTTAACCAGCAGCACACAACTACACGTAGCCTCGTATAAGCCTTCCCGTGAACAGTACACACACCTGCAGTCGGAGCAGGTTGAGCGCAGCCACCACCATACACTCCTTCTCCTGAGGTGGAGGCCAGTCCGAGCTGCCGTCCATCCCCTCACTGATCTGACGCAGCAGCAGGTCCAGTTGCTCGAACGTCATGGGGCAGATGTCCACCACGAAGGGCACGCGCAGCCCCACGGACCACTCCGAGCACGACGACCACGCGAAACTCTGTTAAACCCCAGAGAGACAAGAGTTACATCAAAACCTCAAATCACTAAGATCACACTTTTAAGGCTTTGTTAGATGTGGGAAAAGCAAAATGAATAAAATGAATTCAGTGTGACTTAATAATCCAGCAGTTCCATCCAGAGGTCAGTCCAGAGCCGTGAGTTCACAGCATGGAAGGAAGAAGCTGAGATTACTGGGGCTCTTGGTGAGTGTACCTCGCTAACACAGTTAACTATCAAGGGTCACACTGATTAAGGTGTTATTTAACTAGTTAGCTTTAGGAGAAGCTATAGCTAATTCTATACTGTATATTGGAAATGAAAACTACAAGCAAGAAAAGCAACATTATGATCCGATATAGCGACGTTTCAGATTTCCAGAGGAGCTCTGGGCACCTCACAGCCTCAGTACCTGTCCTGGACCACAGGAAATGCCCACGATGTGTTTGGAGTTGAGTCCTGGCAGAGCTTTCGGCTGCTTCTTGTTGGAGAAAAGCGTGTCAAAGTGCTGGAGTTTATCGTTACTACCCCAGCTGTGCACCTCTCCATCTTCAGTTAGGGCCAGGCAGTGGGTGGAGCCAACGGCTATATCCACCATCTTTTTACCTGTGGAGAACACACACACACACACACACACACACACACACAAAGCATTGACTTTATGATTTTCAACAATACAAGAAAAAGAAAGCAGACCTGGTGAAATATCAGAAATATGGAAAATTCAGCAATTTGGAAATGAGTTTGGCTTTTTCTGACCAATGAAACACAAAGCTGAAGCATCAGTGGTAATATTACGCTCATGACAGAGGAACTCCGGTTAAAGCCTGACCTTGCAGACTGTCCAGCAGTTTTGGGTACCGGACGTGTTCGTCGGTGCCGTGACCCAGTCTCTGGTTGTCTCCTTTACCCCAGGTGTACACCTGCCCGTCTTTAGTGAGAGCCACCGAGAACTGACTTCCACAGCACACCTTCACTATGGTCAGATCCTGCAGCTTCTCCACCAGCTTAGGGCTCTTACAGCCGTCACTGCCCCCTCGACCCAGCTTCCCGTAGTCTCCATCGCCCCACGACCACACCTGACCTGTGGGGGGAATAAACAAATAAATAAATAAATAAATAATAATACCAAATAAATAAATTGAAAAAAAGAAAAAGAAAAAAAAAAAAAACCCAACTCTTAGGTGGTTCATACCGTTCTCTGTGACCGCAAGCGTCTGCGCGTCTCCGCTGCCACAGGCCACGTCGATGACCTTCAGCCCCTTCAGAGCGGTCACCAGCATGGGCGTGGTCTGGTCCTCACTGGAGCCTGCGCCAAACCAGAGACAACAAGAAAAATCCGATTAAATCCGAGACGTCAGGATAAACCCGAGCGTGTCACACCAAAGTCAGACTTTACCGTGTCCCAGTCGGCCGTAGTTTCCTCTGCCCCACGTGTACAGCACTCCGTCTGCGGTGATGGCGGCGCTGTAGGTACTGCCACAGGCGACGTGCACCACCTGCTTCCCCGCCTGCTTCCCAGAAAACGTCGCGATCATCGTCGGCTCTTCCAAATACCTGCTAAACCAAACAGCTTCAACGATTTGTTTCGAGTAATATGCATTCATCTCATTACAGTAACAATATTTTCATGGGTGTTTCTCTCATTACAGTGGCGTATTTATTTCAGTACAGTAATAACGCTATTTTATGCGTATTTGTCATTATAGTAACCTATTCATTTGCATTTGTGTCATTTGATGTAAATTTTTGCACCTTTTTTTTTTTTTTTTTACAGTAAAGTGCAATCATATTTTTATGTTAATGTTTTACGTGCATTTGCGTCGTTATGGCAACAGTGGTATTCATGCCATTAACATAAAAACGTTATTATTTGAACATGAAGTAAATTTTGTCATTACAGAGACGTTTAGAGATTATTTAGTAGTTATTTAGTATTATTTAGTAACCAGTGATTGTGTACTATTCTAAAGATACTATTTTGATAAACTGATGTACATGGATATTTGATTCATTACGGTAAGAGTGACACTTTCACGCACATTCGTACCATCAGGGTTACAGAACGCCATTTTCATAAACTGATATTTGCATACTGACGTCATTAAGGCCAGTTATTTGAAAAGCCGTGTTTTCAGTGACCCAAAACTCTGCTGTTTTTTCATGTGGATCAGAGATCAAAAACAAGAAATATTTAAAGATATCCTTATGTGCGGTGCTCAAGTGGCTAAAGCTGGTGTCATGGCGACAGAAATACCCCCTCCCACCAATAAAACATGTTTTGGTGGCGGAATCCATTTCAGTGTTTTTCAGCAGAAAATCGCAAAACACTAGTATTTCAATCAGGCTTTTATCGAACATTATGCAAATTAGGTGCAACTCTGTTAGATGTCCTTGGTTCGAACGATTCGTTGAACTGATACTGTGGTGCGTGTGGGCTGACGTTTCTCCAGTTCACCACTCGCAGCTTTCATTGCTACTGCAGTTTGTACTCTTTTTTGTTTGTTTTAGAATAAACTGTTCTAAAAGAAGAGTTCTTACGTGGTGTCTCCGTGTCCGAGGCATCCTCCGTCTCCACATCCCCAGGAGAAAACCTCTCCGTTAGCCGAGAGAGCGAGGTAATGCTGGCCTTCAGGGTGAGCGGCCAGCTTCACGATCTTCCTGGACGCCAGGCCATGAAGAAGCATAGGAGACTATAACACACACACACACACACACGGGTGATGAGGATCAGAGAGCACTCCAGTCGTGCGAAACACTAAGCACTGGAAGTGTGATGGGACACTCACTAAGGTGGTGCTTTCATAATTCTGAGTGTAGACAGACCCGGAGATGGACAGCAGGAGAAAGCCTTTCTCTGAGCACACGATTTGGGTCACGCCCAGGTTAGACAGAGCTTTGCACTGGATTGGTCCGTTCAGATTGGCGTAGACTTTCCATCCCAGCAATCCCCAGCCAATCGCCTCCTGCAGTGTGCTCTAAAAAAATCAAACAAAATAAAAATCAACGGAGACAGATGGAGCATCAGCGCTAGGGTCCAGATTCTCTCAAGTCATGCAGAAAACCTACAATTCTTAAAATCTTGCAGATAATTTGTCGACGGTTCGCAGCAAAAATCCATTGATTTTAGTTTGTTGGCACCCTTGGCAAAAATGGGTTGTAAAAACAACTGATTGTGGCATTAAAACTCTAAAAATAACGAATATATGCAGCATACATCATTAAAATAATAATTATAATAAGAAGAAGAAGAACAACCAGCACAGTAACCAAATCAGGCTCGACGCATGTTTGTCCATACAAATAAAAAAAATGTAATTAAAATTCCACCATTAGTGTTGTCTTGTCCATATGTACAAATTTTGGTAAATAAGTTCATGACTACGAGAATGTAGTGTGTGAGAGATCATCTTGCGTGAGAAACACACCAACAAAAACGCTAAGCTGATGGTCTCATACTTAAAAACTTTTGCTAATGTGCACATTGGAGTACATGTGAAAGACACAGAAGACAAACTGAAAACAATAAGGAATAACAGGGTCAGCTACCTGCACGGGGCCATGGTCCTTCAACACGAGCGAGCGAGAGAGAGAGAGAGAGAGAGAGAGAGAGAGAGAGAGAGAGAGAGAGAGAGAGAGAGAGAGAGAGAGA
>JAQQZX010000037.1:1221896-1245222 GCA_030068355.1 Notoglanidium maculatum
GAAATAACGGGAAACTCAAGAGAGCCATGATATTATGTTCTTTACAAGTGTATGTAAACTTTTGACCACAACTGTAGCTATGAGTGGACGCTGAGGCGGTACCCGGATAGGCGGATTCCTCTCTGTTGAAGACGATCTCCTCATCTTTAACCATCTCATTCCACATCTCACTCAGTCCTTCAGAAGAGAACGCGCGCTGAAAGGGGAAAAACACGACATTCATCAACCCGTGCTTCAAAATATAAACAATAACGCGCAAGACAAAATAATGTTAGATGACATCTTTAAACAAAACTTTTTTAAAAGCTTCCCATTAATTTGATCTGCTCCTTGTCTTTCCCGTCACTGCGGCGCTAGCCAATCGCAGGCGTCTGTGCGCTCACGCATGCGGAAGAGGGCGGATAGCGCTTTCACCCGAAAACATTAAGCACAATAATTAATTAAATCATAATTATTTATGACGTATAAAACAGATTTAACCTAATAACGTGTCCATGTTGATAAATCTAAAGTAACTCCTACTATAATACCGCTGGACGGCTTCTCCTCTTTTACGAACTATTTTTTTTTTCTTCGGTTTGAAGTCAAAGGAAGGAAATTCGGGATTATGAGCGTCAGATGAAGCAGAACGATTATCAAAATAGTCACGGATTCTAAGATTACGTTTACGAGCATCCATTTCTGGAAATGTAGAATCATTCACTGTGCTACGAACCGCGATCCCAACAGGTGAGAAACACGACTCGGGAGTGATCGCGGTGTGAAAGTCCGCCCTGGTGGACACGAAGCCCAGGCTGCACAAGCGCGAGCTGTAACACGAGCGCGAGCGTAACACCCACACCCACGGTGCAGGAAAAGGTCACCTGATCTCGCCGGAATTCTGCCGGACATAAAAACACACACCTTTTCGTTATCGCATGCTTTATTCCAGATCCAAACATCAAACAGAATTACTCAGATCTTAAACCTTACCTTTCAAACTGCTCATTTTCAAAAAAGATTCTAAATAATAACACCATCTGTATATCTTTGAGATGGGGCGGCGTGTGGCAAATATATTGGCACCCTATATCAGAATAAACATTCTTTTCTGATTTTATTTATTTGTTTTTTTTTAACCGCATGAATAAAAGCCGAGCACGTCGTTCCTCTTCTCTTGCTCGTCATCGCAAACCCATGTAAATGCGGCCAGCTGGCGCTTTCCTGCCGTTGATTCGATGCACGCTGCGGTGATGACGGAACGGAACTTGGTACGATAAAGGCAAACGTGAGCTTGAGTCATTACTGAGCATTTTAACTTCAATCAATAATTATTTTGTTATGCAGCCCAGAAACATCTCGCTAGAATCCCAACATCTACGAGCGGGATTCCGGAATCCGGATCTCGGATTACACGGACATTTGTTTTTCCAGCGACGTATACGGTTGCCATGACAACCACGATTTACATTACACATCCGCAATGCCGGGTACATATTTTTCGCATCGCCGTCAAGCTTGAGCCGGAATCGATTCCTGTTTTCGCGTCTAGAGCAGGAGCACATGTGCTCTCGGGGTGGGAGGGGCTTACTGTCCGTCCCCTGTCAATCACAGCGGCGCTGGCCACTCACGGGCGCCCGAAAGCTCGGGTATGCATACGAGGGCGGATAGCGCTTTCCTCCGAACAGATGTTGTTGGTTGGGTTTACATGTTTTGGAGAAAGAAAATAAAATGTTTTCAAATAAATAAATAAACAAGTAAATAAATAGAAGCCTTAAAAAAAATGTTTGATGATACTAAAAAAAACTACTACAAAAAATACTACAAAAAGTAAATAATATATGCTTATCACAAAAAAAAAAAAAACAAAATAAAAAGAATGAATAAAAATAGGAGAAAATTTAATAATAAAAATCTCCTCTTCCTGTCGGTAATTAAAAAAAGAAATACAGAAATATAATTTAGTAAATCAACAGATCACAACACAAACGATATCTCAAAATGTAGCATGACATAATGTACCATGATATCAACATGACGACATTATTATAAACCTATCCGATTGTCCCGAGTGCTTACGCTTCTGCAGGGATTTTGTACACGGAGTTTAAATTGGGAATTCCCAGACTAGACCAGCGTCGGGTGCTACCAGGACACGGGATTCTGCACAACAGCAGTTACGAGCAGCACATCGTGACCAGACACAGCCATAACGCTCCCTACACCAGGGTGCACAAACTTTCGCATCAGGGATTTGTTTTACACTGTGTAGTTAATAACGGTGATCCTCGCTCATTTTACGACTCAGAACTAACAAGAACAAAAACGCTGGGACGAGAATCGCAAAGCTACGTCGCGTCGTCTTACCTGCAAGTCGATCTTCAGCCATTTGTCATGAAATCGCAGCTGAGCTTCGAGGAAAAAAGAAGGAGACGGCATCCTTTCCTCTTTTCTCCGGGCTGCAGAAGCAGCCGTTCCTGAAAGAGACAACAAAACAAATCAAATTAAAACACACAGAATTCCACACGCTTTACAGCCGACAGGCTTCCGCGTCACAGAACGCGCTCTTAATTCTGTCCTTCTACAACTGGGTGAATAAAAAGCGCCGAATTTTCCAGATTTTTCTTTAAACGTTCCAGATTTCCGACTTATCGGTAATTAATTGCGTAACAAAAGGTTTAATTAATGAACAGAGAGCATGAATAAAGCCCACGTCACTCCTCTAGCTTCAGCTACTCTTTAGCTTCCTGTTAGTGGTAGATGATGTTTAATAAAGATAAAGATGAAGTTTTTCCACTGTATTTTGGTTACACGGAATTTCAAAGGAAAAGTCTGGAATTTAAAGATTTCCAGACTTTCTACATTACAATTGATTGCTAATTTAGTGAAAAAAATATGAACTGACGGAATATTTAAAGAAAAACCTGCATGTCGTTGGGAAGATAACATCCAGACAGAATTCCATGAATTTCCAGACTTTTCCCCAGACATGAAAATGAGTTCCAGGACGCTTCAATAATCTAAATTTCATTTATTGTTCTTATATAACGCGATCTTCAGCTCCTCTTTCCCTTTAGCCATAACTAAATAAACTGAAAATATTCCACTCTGGGGTTTGAGTACAGCGATACGGTGTTTAGACGAAGAGGAAATCCATGGAAAGGTATGGAAAAATCCAGGACCAAAGTCTGGATATTATCTTTTCCAAGACTCAGGACGTGGAGGCTGTAAATCTTTAAATGTCCTGTTACTCTCGAGAACAGATTTTTACATTTTATTGCGAACGACCTGGGAGATGGACGTCTGGGAACGAGTGCCTTTAAATCCCACGCTTCTGTTTAAACGCCTGAATGATATTCCATGTAAACAAAATCCAGGGTGAAATATTTCCTGGAAAACCAGAAAGTTAGTTTTTTAGTCTTTAAGGGACAGTATTTAGCACAGTATTTATTTTCCATGCATGACATTTAGAGAAGTTTAAGAGTTTAATCATCTGGATCCTGTGCTTAAGTAATTTAAGCTTGACAGAGTTCGTGTAAAGGGTACTTATTCGGATCTGAATAAGGCTCCATCCTGACACTGACACTGATGGTGATGGATCAACAGCCATATCAGAGCCATTATTTAATAAAACAGATATATCTGGCATCCTGCACGCGCATCAGAAGCGCCAGCTCGCGACACGGCCTTCAGTGGAGCGTTTAAAAAGCAGATAAATCCAGTAGAAATGATTAAATCTTGATTACAGACTGCTGGGGAGAGACACAGAGCTCGTGAGCTCGCTGTGTTGTTGATCTACAGCTGTACTTAGCCGTAAGCTAATGCTAATGCTGCTAGCTAACCGGCTAACCCTGCTGTACAAACAGGACGTTTCTGAACCCTGACAGCGAGCCACTCTTTAACTTCATATCCTCATGTTTACATCAGTAACCTCACTTTAATCCTTGTGGTATTTTTATAAAGCATGAACAGAGTTGTACCTCGGCGGGTTTCTTATCGCAGTCCTCTCCCTTCGGTCCCCCTTTACGAGCTCTGCTGCTGCTGCTGCTGCATTTTAACGTCCGCCATCTTGTGTAATGACTGACAGCGAACGCAGCCAATCACCATCCAGCGACATGAAGGCTCGTTACGTCACCCGCTTATTTTTTAGGAGGCGGGGCTTAGGGGCTTCCCTAGTCTGCAATACATTTTATACAAAATAGACATAAATAATTACATAATATAAATAATAAAACATTACTGACATTTTGTTATGTAACATAATAGCAGATCGTTATATTCACTCAAATAAAATACAAAATGTTTAATTGTAACATTTTATAATAAAAATAAGCACTAAAAAATAGGTATCATACACTAATAATAATATATAAACATAAATTATGATTATTTTTTGTCTGTATATTTTCTAATACTTTTGCCATAATTTCAACTGTAATGCCATATTCATATTTATCTCATAAACACATTGGATATAAAATGTTGTTTATAATCATTTTATTATTATTACTACTACTATTATTATTATTATTAAGAATAATAATTACCTTATTTAAATAAAACATAATAGCAGATACCAGTGTCAAAATTTACTGAGAAAACTTTGTAGAAATTGATATATTAAATAACAGAACAGTTTTCAATTTCATTTGGTTGAACTTGGTTTATTTTATTGCTGTTAACTTTTATTTATTTATTTCTTTATTTATTGTATATTTACAATGACTTACATTTTAATTATTGCTGCACCGACGTTTTTTGCACATGCTTTTTGTACACATTACTGTACACACCACCATCTGCTGGTACAGTTTAAAAAGAGTTCCTTTCACAGTGTGCGTTTTTTCAACATTTATAACATTTTAAACTTTAAAACATCATTTTAGACCGCATGTGTCAGTGAGATAACTAAACTACAGTCCCAGAGATTTCGCGGTGACTCCTGGGGAAGACTTTACACTCAAACAAATATTTGTTTGAATCAATTTGCTTTTAATTATTTGTGTTGTTTTATGATTACTCCGTCTATTTATGTTTATCTTGGACTTGCTGACTCTGTGTTAAAGGTGACTTCACATGCAGGTTCTGCACATTCTGGACCTTCTAATGAATACAGAGGCTGATTGGGTTTCATTGTGACATGTTTCAGTATGACGTGATTCTGTGTGACGTGTTTCCGTATGACATTATTCAGACATGTTATGCTTCTGTTGGTGAAAACAAACTCCGACAAACAAACGTTCAAGCACGTAACACACACCAGAGTCTGCAGATCAACTCCTGTCTCCTGAATAAAGTGATTAAAGCTTCTATTCAGGTGTCAACAAGACTGCATGAACGTAAATTCTCAAACGACGCTCACATTTCATTGCTATAGAATTTTATTAGCTTGCAATCTAGCCATGCAAAAGTTTGTGCACCCTTCACCAAATCACATTGACTTTGTCGTGAAACGATGTAAAAATAACCTCTGTAGCAAAGTTGCTCAGCAAATGTTAATGCACAGTTACTTTATATTTGATGAACTTAACAAGTAAAATATAAAATAGTAAGCCGGGCATGTGCATAAGTTTGGACACCCTATTAATTCAGTACTCAGTAGTACCCTCTTTGGCAGATATCACAGCTTGTAAACACTTTTTTTTTTTTAGACAACTAGGAGCATTCTTAACTTTAATTTTCACCCTCTCTTCTTTACAAAGCATTCCCATGTTCTGAGATAAACGAAAAAATGAAAGAAAAAAAAAGGAAACTAATATATTTAGTTATTTTAGGCATATATTATACTGTCAAAGATGTTTCATGTGTACACTGGTCAATTAATTTATTTTATTTGTTTATTTTTGCCTGAATTTGTAATCTGGAATCTGTGACTTTTGATCTGAAACGTTTGCGCCAAGCAAGCTCCAAGCCACGCCCACGCCATTTCGCCCCCACCAACCAGAATTTACTTCCGGGATTTCGTCATCAGCACAACACGGAAATGTTTTCCTCGCTTCGCTTCTGCTCCATTCAAACCCACAGAAGCAACTTTTAAATATTAAAAAGACTGAATTAAAAGATTTAAACGCTGAGTTTATGGAGGAAATCTCTCATTTATCGCTTGTTGGTGGTGTTGGAATCGCGGTTCTGTCCAGTTTTATTAATGGCTCCACTTTTGTGCTGCAGAAAAAGGGAATATTGCGTTCTCGCAAAGCTGGGAAGTATTATTTTATTAATATGTTATTTTCTACAGGTAGTTATGGCCTCTGGATTTTGTTTCCACTGGCTGCATAAACTCTAAATACTTTCCGTTATCAGGATAAAGGTTTGGGATCATGTTTGGTTGTTGTACAGGTAGGACTCACCTGTCTGACTGGGTGTGGTGGAGCGGCACGCTGGCAAGTAAGATCATTATCCCTCTGATTTACAGCTTTATATAAACTGTGTTTAAGCATACAAACTGTCCTGATATCATTAAGACCTGCCAGCTAATCATAAACCAGCATCACCCGGATGTGGCTGTGTTCTTGTTTTGTATTATAATACAAAGGATGAATAAAATACTCGTCTCTGCAATAGTAGTTTTTTTTTTTATTCCTTACTAGTGTGTAAAAGACACGTATAACATGATTAAAAAACAACAATGGATTAAGCTGTAGCAAAAGTGTGTGAAGTTACTGAGAAATCTCGTTTGGAAACCGGACTTCCGGTGAAGCAGCTGATTCCGTTCCCTTTAGGTTCAAGTTCCCACTTGTCTGTTGATGGAACCCCCAGAAGCGTCCAAGCACATCTGCATCTACGGAAAGCGAAATAAGCCAAAAGTATTCAAATGTCTTGATACTTGTCGATGTCAGTTTCTTTTCTTGCTTATGTTAGTTCTGGCAAATATGCAGGAATTGTAGCATAGTGGCGTAAAGAGACACGGAGTTCCAAGGGGAGTGGAATCGGTGCTTCATCGCACCAGAATGCTTGTTTGTGTTTGGATAAGCTTCCCGTCAATCATTTTATAGACCCTCCACGAGCCTCTGTAGATCCTGGGGGCGGAGCTTCGTGAACATGGGCGTGAATCATTCACACGTGAAACCCACCTTACCTGTTAGAGACCCAATTCGGAACCTGAAGACTAATCTTCCCCAGTGCACCTTTAATTCTCTTTACACTGCAGAGCTGTACAATTCTCAAATCTGATTGGTCAGTAAGTGTTATTCATTTCCTGTAACAGCAGCGCAGCTACAAATCATGTGGATATGGTGTCGCTTTCTTAAAAATGAGGAGATGTTGGTGTATCACGTATGAAGGTGCCTCCAGTGTCCGTGCTCAGTAACAGTCAGCGCTAAAGCTGTAGCTTTACGTTTCCTGACATCGGGACAGAGGAGTTTACACTTTCTTTTGTGGTTTCTCTGTAATGACAAGCCGTGATTTATTTATTTATTTTTGGTCTGATTAATGTCAGGAGAGAGAAAAATGAAAGTCTGATGAGGATTACGTTTCACTTAATGTTCGTGAATGGATAAAAGTGGTTTCCTCTGGGTTCTCCAGTTTCCTCCCACCTCCCAAAAACATGCTGTAGGTGGACAAGCTGTGTTAAATTGCCTTTAGGTGTGAATGTGTGTGCATGCTTCCCTGTGATGAACGGTCTTCCTATCCGGCCCAGTATTCCCGGGATGCACTCCGGATGTACTGGAACCCCGACAAGGATAAATAAGCTGAATGAATAAAAACAAAAAGATTTATAACAACATGATATTGTATTATTGATGCAATAAAAGTTGTCTATTTTTTTTATTATTATTATCTTGTATGCATTTACCATAGATGCTACACCTCTGTTTTAATACATGCGCCGTTTCGCCGTATTTATTTATTTAGTTCCATTTTAATCATAAACATAGTTAATAGACTACGAATTTACTGTTTGCATTGAAAATCCTGCATAGTTTGTGCTGTAACACATTGGTGTAATAAAGCTGCAAATTAAAAAAAGGAGCAATTTGTGGGTTAAATTGCAGACCTGGCAACCCTGTGCCTAAATAAACCTTGTTTAATATTCAAATGATGATCAAATCTGGAAAGAAGGCTCCTGGAAATGACTAAAAACCTCAGAAAATGTTTAATGACTCCCATTAAATGCTTTCCTTCATTTTCATGTCTCAATATTTTTCTTTTAAAGTTTAAAGAAAAATGAGCAACATGGAAAGTCTGTGAGATGTAAAATGCAACCTTGAAAAAAAACTCCAAAAATGTAATGTTTCTTTCTTTCCTGGTTAGTGATGGTGGGTCAGGTGGGGAACTTCCTGGCACACAACGCCGCGCCGGCCGTGCTAGTGACTCCGCTCGGGGCGCTCGGGGTTCTGTTCGGGTGAGTCACCACTCCGTTATTACAACATTTACTCAGTTACTGTGCTGAAATTAATTTATATTGAATATACTGAAATGTGTGAGATGAATAAATGAAAAGTGAGAAATCTGATGACTTTCTGATGTCGAGACACGTCCGTTTGTTTCTTACTGCCATCATGGCGGCATTTTGTATTTATTTTTATAACACAGAACGTAATGATGTAAAGTGTGATGTGACGTGTACACTCGTGATAATGATGATGATGATGATAATGGATCCCTTCAGAGCTGTTCTGGCGTCGTGGCTCCTGCAGGAGCAGCTGGAGCTGCTGGGTAAACTGGGCTGCGTCCTGTGCTGCTGTGGCTCCGTGGTGCTCATCGTTCACTCCCCGAAGTCCGACGGCGTGACTTCGAGAGCCGAGTTCCAGCAGAGACTTCTCGACCCGGGTATCGACACCGCACCCCGATAACCATCATCCGTCCGCCATATTGGAAAGGTTTATCATAACTCAGCCCAAATCCATGGAGAGACGTGAAAATAGTTATTGTATATAATTGTAAACATTTTGATCCTATTCTTATCTCCATTCTCTGTAAAACATCATTCTTGTTTTGGGGCGTGGGCTGTGTACTAACATCGACTCCATAAAGAGTTAATAAAGGAGAAAAGTCATTAAATTCGTTTCATGCCCATGAGCTCAACTCGTAAAGCTGACCTATCCAAGATGGCGGCACCGCTAGCGCGTTGTCTTGGCGGACTCTTCATGTCTGTGCCCGTTTATTGTGTTTGTGTTTCAGTGTTTCTGAGCTACATCACGCTGGTGGTGCTTCTGTTGGTGCTGCTGATTGGCTGGCTCTCTCCAGCGTACGGAAAGTCCAACATCATGGTGTACGTGGGAATCTGTTCGCTGTTGGGAAGCTTCACCGTGCCGTGCTGTAAAGGCCTGGGGCTGGCTGCGAAGGAGGCGTTCGGCGGAGACTCGTCTCCTGATAACGGAGCTCTGTTTCTCTTCCTGTGTCTGCTGGGAATTCTCCTCGTCAGCGTCCTCACCCAGTTCACCTTCATCAACAGCGCCTTGGAGAGCTTCAGCTCCAACGTGTTCGAGGCCGTGTATTACGTCTCGTTCACCTGCTCCGTCGTCCTCGCCACCGCCATCTTGTTTAAAGAGTGGGAAGCTCTCGGAGCTCTGGACTGTTTGGGAATTTTATGCGGATTCGTTACGATATCGGTGGGAGTGACGTTGTTACGCGTATCTCAGGAAGCCGTGCTCACGTGGACTCCGCCCAAAGCCAAAGAGGAGTAGTTTATATTTTTGAATAACTCGTAACGTGTTTCAGACATTCCAGATTAGAACGTGCGCTTTACACCCATCAGCGTTACAATACAGCGCCCCCTGCTGGGAATGGTTAATTAAATCGACACACTCACTTCTGTGGAGGTTTATGGAATTCTGTCCCCCGGTTAGCCGACGTAATCTATTTTTTGGGGTGTAGTGTAACGGGTAACAAACAACTAAGTTAATAAATCAACTGAATAAATAATACAACTTGACTAAATGTATAAAATAATCCTAATATTAAGAAGATATGTATAAATGTCATGTCAATCTCATTTCCCTTTCTAATTTCCTCATATTTAGGAGGAACTGGCAAAGACTTAATGCCAATTTGTACGCAGTGCGTTCCTGTTTTTAGTACTTAATACAACATAATACTTCCATGTTGCATTTTAGGCACCAAATAATACATTTTCTGTCGTTATAGAAATCACGGCTCCAACGTTACCGTTCAGGTGCACCGTCGGTACATGGCCTGATAGTACTGTTTATATTTAACGTCCAAAAAAACTCTCTTTTCTCATTAAAATATGGGTGTGTAGAGAACTATTAATAACGAGGTGGGCCTGAAGCTGCAAAACTCAAATCTATTGAGATGCTTCGATAAATATTTAATAAATCTGAAAGTGTTAGGAAGGGACAAGCGTCTGTGAGAGCACAGGCACACCAAACGTCTACATTTTTTGGTGTACATTTTGTCCTGAGGGTGTATAAACTTTTGCACGTCACTCCGTAGCTCCTCGGGATTGATTTGAATGATTTGATGTCACTAAATGACCTGCGTGTCAATGAAGCGTTTTTCCTCCGAGTGTATGGTATTGTAATAAAACGCCGAGTGTAACGTTTCTGATGGAGAATAATGAAGTGTGGCGTTGTGAGCTTTAAGCCAACGTCATGTACATCCTGAAAGAGCGGCATTGAGCCCGGAGACCGCACACACAAAGCCTTCATACACACGACGTCATTCACACAGATGCCTTTATTTACCACGGCCATGCGAGCGCTTCTGGATTCAGCAGTCAGGGTTATATATTTATAGCACAGGAGGGCAAACTGTTAGTATTATTTTTAATTGGCTAACAGTTTGGAAAATAATCATTATTTTAGTCTTAATGAACATAATGACTTGTATAAATCCAGAACCCTGAATCCTTTACGTTGCTCACTGTGTCACACAAAGACTTTTTAACAAGTAAATATAAAGACAAATTCTTGAAAATCACAAAAAAATGCAAGTAATCTTAATTCATGGATTTATTTGTATGTATATTTTAATAATATAATTTAACTTTAATGTTTAATATTGTGATATGTTCTGACACCATGTGTTAATAAAGTGGACTGTTTTTATGATTTTTTTAATTTTTGTTCTTTTTGACTTTTCTCTCTAAACAGTTTTATGTTAGAAGACAGAGAAAAGTGGAATTACACGTATAATAGACTCATTGTGAAAATTAATAATTTCATATTTAATAATGGACTTTAATGATGCAAAAATATGAATAATAATAATAAAAGCAATAAGCACAACCATACATATTGTCTTTTTTTTGTGTTGCCACATGTTCATCATTTTATTTATTATTGTTTCTTTTTATCTTTTAGATAAATGTTGATCATATCAGAGGGTGTGTCATATGTAAATTAAATGTAAATAATGGACACGTGGGCGGGGACTCGTTTTGTCACGCTGGACGGTTGTTGGTGTGAATTCCTCTCACTATTCCTCCTCACTCTGATTATTATGTCATGGTTACTGTTATTTTTAATAAACGGTGTCAGAAATGTAGATGCGTCAATAAGAGTTGCCCCAAACTGTCTGCTTTTGATTCATTTTTATCTGACTTTAGCTATGTTTAGCTACAACACACTGTGACGTTATTTTCATCCATTTAAAATAATTTAGATTAATTTAAGCTTCTTTTTTGACACTGTTGCCTTACATAATTATCATTAGGGATAAATCTGTATCCTGATATCTGTGAAGCTGCTTCGTGACAGTGTCCATCGTCTATAAAAGCGCTATATAAGTAGGCCTGAATTGAATAAAGTATATTAGAGCCGCTTCCCTACACGCGAGCCAACGTTGACCTTTCCAATATGGCGGCCAGCATCGACGCAGCGCACCAACTAGCGCTTGTAAAGAAAAGCAGCGTAGCATAGTCACATGATGCCGTCGACCAGTCATAGCCGGTTCTATTTTGCGCATGCGCACTTTGATGCCCTTTCACCGTTGGAAGGATGGGGGAAAGTGCTCTTTAGTGACTTCCTAGCTGCGACAACTGAAAGGACAGAAAAATCCCGGAAAATGAAACTCTTGGCGTCCGGACAGTGTTTGTGTTGATCACCGGAAACCAGACAGGTATGTATTTTGGAGCGAATCTTGCACATCATGCCTTTATAAACGCTGTAAAGCGGTTCCGGAATCCGGTCAGACGACTCTAGCGGCTAGCTTGATAGGCTAGTTCTGCTAGCGCATACTTGTGTACTAAGTAGTATGGGAGAATCCTGCGCTGGCTCGAGCGCTTTGTTCTGTTCTGTTCTGTTCTGTTCTGTTCTCGCGCACTCCGTAGTAAAGCTAGGGCGGAACCCAGCAGGTTACATAGCAGGAGGCACTTCCTGAATTTGCTCAGATTTCTGCTGTGAACACGCACGCGCACGCACACGCACACGCACACACGGCTCTCTCTGGAGTTTATTTATTCATGTGACATGAATGAAACGGCACTAGGTGATAAATGCGATGTTTGCGAAGTTTGCAATAATGACGGTAAGCTTTTATTACTATTTTAATTACTTTTTAAAATTTAATTTACTGTAGAACTTTAATTTCCTGATTTGGTTTCTTAGAAAAATCTACAAATATTCTTCAAAACCTGTTCCACACACTGTTGGAATAGAGATGTTAGCAATTCTGCCTTTTCTAGTCAGGATTGTGATCATGAATGCGTTACTGACTGAGCGATTGATGTGATTTTCCCTGTTCCTCAGGTGTCGTATCCGGACTCAGGTGCTCCAGAGGAGGACGCTTCCTGTGCTCGCTGCTCAATGTGACAGAGGATCACGCCTTCGCCATGGCTCAGGAGCGAGGCAGATTCGACTTCTACATCGGCCTGGCTTTGGCCATCAGCTCCAGTTTGTTTATCGGAGGAAGTTTCATCCTGAAGAAGAAAGGACTCCTGAGACTCGCCCGGAAAGGCTCGATGCGAGCAGGTAACCTCCAAGAATTCCCTGGGAAAAAATTCCCATTTCATTCTTCCTCTTAAAGCATATTATGAAGTAGATGAAGGCGAGTCTGGGAGAGGAGACGCCTCTCGGGAATTATGGGTGTAAATGCGCTCGTATGGAATAGTGTTCAGGAATTCAGGAAATGTTGTTAGTTTTTTGTCTTTAGATATTTTGCACACATTTTATATGGCTGATTATGCTTTTTTTTTTTTTTTAAATGGCATGAAGACTGAATGTTTTCCAAATTCTGGTCTTTGGAATTCTAGTCTCAGATTGTGTTCTTGAAGGTCTGGTCTGGAATTCTGGTCTTGGATTTCTGGAATCTCAGTTTACTGTTATTTAGTTCTTGGAGTTCTGGTTTCAGAATTCTCAAAAACAAATGCCCTTGGAGGTCTGGTTTCGGTTCTGGTTTTGTTGGGCTTCTTTTCTGGTTCTGGTGTTTTGCTCTTGGAATTCTGGGCTCTGGAATTCTGCTTTCAGGTTTCTGATCTCAGAATAGGATGAGAATTCATGGGAAATGTTATTTTGTCAAAAAAATGGCAAGAAGATGGAACGATTTTCAAATTCTGGTCTCAGGAACTGTAGTCTCAGATTGTGTTCTTAAAGGTCTGGCCTGGAATTCTGGTCTTCAAGTTCAGGGCTTGGAATGCTGGAATTCTGATCTCAGTTTTCAGTCGTTCGGGTCTTGGAGTCCTGGTGCTCGTGGAGTTCTGGTTTCGGCGTTCTCAATTTTTGGTCTTGGAATTCTGGTCTCGGAGTTCTGGAATAATGGTTTCATATTTCGGAGCTCTGGATTTATTTCCTGAGGAAAGAGCGTGGGCAGTGTAGCGTATCCGAAACGTCTAACATTAGTAAATCATCAACACTTTTTTTATTTATTTATTTATTTATTTTTATATAATAATGTAGTGCGAGTTCTGGATTGTGTAGCGTTTAACGATTTACACACCCCCTTTCTGTCAGGGAGGTTAAACTGGTTCCGTGAGTGAGTGTGTGTGTGCGCGAGTGTGTGTGAGAGCGCCGCAGACACTCCCCGTTTGGCTGGTTGGTGGTGAAGGCGCGGCTCATTTGTGTATGTTGTAACCCACTTGACCTAACTCTCAGCCCTCAGCGCAGTGTCACGTTGCCGAGTTTCTTCACCTGGGCGAAAATAATCAGCAGCGGTAAAGAATCTCGCTGCTGATGTTGTGAACGAGTTCATCATGTGCTCGCGCGGCGTGTGAACAGCAGCCTGGATTCCTAACAGTTTTGTAATGCGTGACTGATAGCTTCATGTCTGTTTGGTGGGGGTTTTGGGCTGGTCAGGGTTGTGTGGAAACTTTCAGAAACCTTTCTTGTTCAGATTCACTAGATAAGATGGCGGCTTTCCGGCCTACTTAAATTAAATAGATTAAATAACGAGTTGGTTGTATTTTTCCCAGGCGTCATGGAACACTGAGCTATGTTTACGCTGGTTGCTGATAGCGATGAATTGCTCGTCTAAGATGTTTCTTTCTAATCACTTGCAGTGTAAGAAGGTGTTGTAGTTCCCCAGTCCATCGTTAATCCTGAAATGCGTCCATGTCACTGTCGTTGGCGAGGCATCGGACACGTCAGGTCGTATCTCCTGGTATGGAGGAAATGAGCGTCGTATCAGACCGATACCCGAACGTGTTGATCTCGCTGTATCTTCAGCTGAAATGTCAGGTGATGGTGCAGTTCACTAATAATGTTAGTATCACTGATGGACGTTTACTGCCTCTTTTCACCGGGACGGATCATTTGACTCGGTTCACCGAGGAGTCGATGACTCCCAAATACGGACAGGAGATACCATGGTGTTCTCATATTCATTTTATAAGAAAGAAAAATTTTCTTGAAAAAAAAAAACCTCGCGACTAGAAAGAAAGTCTCAATATTTCAAGAATAACGTTATATTACGAGATAAAAGCCAGAATATTTCAAGATTAAAATTCCAATATATTTTAAGATGTTATGATGTTTAATATCCCTGAAGGTAATAGAACGTTAGAAACAAATACAATTTTGAATGATTCAGGTTTCGGCAGCATTCTGTGTCCATGGCTGTGTTGGGCAGAGTTGTGAGTGAGCCCAGTCCCTTGGCTGAGACGCGACCCCACACATGACTGGGCTCAGGATGCTTTACTGTCGGCGTGACACGGGGCTGATGGTAGCTCACCTTTTCTTCTCCGGACAATCTTTTTTCCGTATGCCGCAAACAATCGGAAAGGGGATTCATCAGAGAGCCTGACTTTACCCCAGTCCTCAGCAGTCCAACCCCTGTACCTTTAGCAGAATAGCCCCGATCCCGCAGCCGAGTCCACTTTAGGAGACGGCCCTGGCGCTTGGGCACCTGAAGCCTTCCTCACAACAACTGAACCTCTCTGCTTGAAGTTCTCCATGATCTGATAAATAGCTGATTTAGGTGCAGTCTTACTAGCAGCGATATCCTCGCCTGTGAAGCCCTTTTTGTGCAAAGCAACAATGACTGCACGTGTTTCCTTGCAGGTAACCATGGTTACAGAAGAAGAACAATGATTTCAAGCACCTCCCTCCTTTCCAAGCATCCAGTCTGCTATTGTAACTCCGTCAGCATCAGGGCTGAAATGCAGTGGAAGTGGTTTTTTGGGATCAAGTTCATTTTCATGAAAAGAGGGACTTTGCATTTAATTGCAACTCATCTGATCACTCTTTATAACATTCTGGAGTAAATGCAAGTTGGCGTCATAACTGAGGCAGCAGACGTTGTGAAAATCAATATTTGTGTCATTCTCAAAACTTTTGGCCAGGGCTGTGTCAAGATGGCATTTATCAACATGGTTATTGGATGGTCATATCGCCCAGCACTACTCTCTACTAAACTCTACTTTTCTGCGTTTTGTAAATGTTATAAATTGTAGTTTATTGAAGTTTTGTGTTGTTAAAGTCAACATGTCATTGAAGCGACGTCGCTCCGTTGCGCTTTAATAAACCCGAGTCGTGTGCAGCCTGGTACGACCTCCACAATCACTTTATTAAAACACCTGTGTTTGTTTTTCCCTCTCACCAGGACAAGGTGGTCATGCATATCTAAAAGAATGGCTTTGGTGGGCGGGGCTTTTATCAAGTAAGTCACTGGATAATTATTAACTTGTGCAGATTTTGTTGTTTCACTTGAAGTCCTATTTAAAACTATTATAAATAACACGGGTTACATGTTTATGCGTGCTAAGGAAGTTAATAAAATTGTTTTGCACAATCTTTTCTTAATGGAAAAACACAAAGGGCTCTGAATATACACGAATATGCAAATTAGGACACGCCCACATATAATCATCTTCGTTTCATCCCCAGCTAGTAAATTAATCTCGATGAACGTCATGCTTTTTTTTCACCGCTTTATTTAACAGCATCCAAATCTGTTGAAATGTTGTGTTTCCGTGACAACCACAATTTATGTTCGCTATTAAAACTAGCATGAAAATGTTTCCAGCTACTACATTATTATCCTGTAACGTTTCGCGTATCAGACACGCTTGGTTCAAAGGTTTAGAGTATGTTGTGACATCACAAACCAAGCTCATGCGTAGCAGTTTTAAATTTTTACAAATGTGACGTTAAAATCATGTGACCCAGAAAGTTTTGGATTCCTCTTCCGTTTCTGTGTAAAATGTAGCCATATTATGAGAAAAATAGTTCCAAGATTTCGAGAAGTCGTGGTATTTTGAGGAAAACATCAATGTTATGAGAATAAACTTGTAATGTTTATTACAAAACAAAATATAGCAATATTTCGAGAACAAGGCCAACAAGATTTGGAGAAAAGTCGTGGTGTTTTGAGTCGAGTCATAATGTTATGAGAAGTAATATTTCAAGGAAAATGTAGCAAAAGGTTGCAGAATAGAGGTTTGAGAATAAAGTCATAATGTTTTTTACAAAATAAAATGTTGCAATATTTTAAGGAAAGTCATACAATTTTGAGGAAAAATTAATAATGTTATGAGTCATAAAACTGACGTTACGTATCAGAGTGACGAAAATAAAAAAATAATTATGATTACAAGTTTAAAACAACTGAGCATGAAATTACACTTATTTAGAAGAAAGCAACTATATACTACACCTTTTTCTGGAAACTCTTGTAGTGTTTGTTTTCCTGCTGACTCAGATCAGTTAACAGAGGTGTGATTAATGATCCGCAGCTGATGTGTGTTGTGTTTCTTGTGGTTTTGTGCAGTGGGTGCTGGTGAAGCGGCAAATTTCGCAGCTTATGCATTCGCTCCTGCGACGCTCGTCACTCCGCTCGGGGCTCTCAGCGTGCTCGTGAGGTACGTCCACACACACTACACGTTTCACACTGATGTATTATAAAGATAGATGATGGTGTGTTAAAATAAAACACTGATGTTTAACGTATAGACGATATTTCTTAATGTCTCGCCGCACTGGGATAAGAACAGGAAATCGCTTTCTCACCAATAAACGATTCAATTACCCGAAAGTCTATAAAACTGTATGACCAGTGTGAAAGGAGGTCAAACTCTCAAACTAAAACTCTTCTTATAGACCTTTATCTATATAGGAACGTAAAAGTGTAGTTCCTGGTACTGTTTCCTTGATATTTCAACATGTACCAATTTACCTCTTTGTTTAATAAATTGGTTTTTGAGGATTTGACTCGCCCTCGTTTCCCATTTATTTATTAATGATCGTCTGTTCTTAGACACCCTCTTAGTCCATATAGTGTGGAGTATTGCTTTAATCTATGCGCTGCACGTACACAGTAATAAGGAAGCGTCTGGTGTTCGTTACAGCGCCGTGCTTTCCTCCTACTTCCTGACGGAGAGGTTGAACCTGCACGGGAAGCTGGGCTGTCTGCTCAGCGTGCTCGGCTCCACCACCATGGTGATCCACGCGCCGCAGGAGGAGGAGATCGACAGCCTCAAGGACATGGGCACGAAACTCCTGGACCCAGGTACGACTACACCTGGAGGGTTCAGGTTCAGATTCATCACACTGAAGTGTCCTTTACATAAAATCCGGGAAACTAAGAACATGAATGGATTTGTTTACAAGTCTTTTGTTCTTTTGCTACTTTGTTGTAATAATAAGAAGAAGCTGCTGTGCATTTTTAGTGAAAGTCGGGTTAATATTTTTGACTGTTTTCTCTACGCAGGTTTTGCCGTTTTCGCGACCTTCGTCATCATCATTGCTCTGATCTTTATCTGCGTGGTCGGCCCGCGCCACGGCCAAACCAACATCCTGGTGTACATCACCATCTGCTCTGTGATCGGCTCCCTGTCCGTGTCGTGCGTGAAGGGTTTGGGCATCGCCATCAAGGAGGTGATCGCGGGCCAGCCGGTGCTGGCCAACCCGTTAGCGTGGCTGCTGCTGGCGAGCCTGGTGGTGTGCGTCAGCACACAGATCAACTACCTGAACAAAGCGCTGGACATCTTTAACACCTCTCTGGTCACGCCCATTTACTACGTCTTCTTCACCACGTCTGTGCTCACGTGCTCCGCCATCTTGTTCAAAGAGTGGGAGCACATGGGCTACGACGACATCATCGGGACGCTCAGCGGCTTCCTCACCATCATCGTCGGGATTTTCCTGCTGCACGCCTTCAAGGACGTCAACGTCAGTCTGGCCATGCTGGCCGTCAGCATCAGGAAGGAGGAACGCAACGGGACCATGGCCAACGGCATCGGGACGCACGCTCACGCCTCGTACGAGCTGCTCCGGGACGGCGCCACCACCGTGGACTTCGAGGACAGAGAGATGGGCTCCACGTTCGACAACGTCTCGCGGAGAAACGGCGGCCTGACGCCGTCTTAGGTTTCAAACTCGGTAGTCAATAATCTGCTGTGTGTTGGCGTAGTATTTTTTGATTTTCTTTTCAAATCTGAAGACAATCAAAAATAGACCTGACTGACTGATCAGACCAAACGATTGTACACGAGTATTTTTTTCTTTCCACTCCTTCCGCCTTACATCCGTGGCGTGGACGTCGTAAGGCTTCATCTTATTCCTCGTGTAGCGTTGTACATACTTTTTTAAAGCCTTCGCTTCTGAGATGTACAGACCTCTGTACGTAACCTGCACTGATTTCCCATTTCTGATTTTTCTTACCTTTTTTTAATTTAACCCCCTCCCTCCTCCTGCTCTTCCTCCTCCTCATTAAGACACTTGAAAAAACTTAATGATAAATTGTTATATTTATTGAATTAAAAATCAAATATAAATCAATCAAACACAAAAAAGGCACATGTTTAGGCACTTGGTTATTTTAAGAATATACTGAAGGGAACAAGAATTAAAGTTTTCATGCATGCATTCGTTCCAACACCACGCGGAAGGATAAGAATATAAACCCGACACTTAAATAATCTCCTGGTGAAACCCGCCAAGCCGTTTCCAATACGTATAAAACCAATGATTAGCATATTACCAGAAAAAAGATGAAAAAAATTGGAATAAGGCACATACAGTGTTAAATCCTGGGACACTTTTTGCTTGTTTGTTTCTCTTCACTTCCTCCTGGGTTTGTCTTAAAGTCTTACACAAAATTAAATTCCAGTCTGATTACTGCAGAATCACTGCTTACAGGATTTACTGGCTCCATTACAGAACATTACAGGCTTAGGGTGAAGTGTGTGTGGTCCTAGTGACACAAAAGAAAAACAACACTCTTTTCCAAACACCATGATTACGCTTGTTAATGCTTCGCTACGCAGCAACGCCACTGAGCTGCACCGTAACCTGCGACTGGGCTAAAGCGCCGCGTCGATCTCAGTTGCTGGCCAGGGATTGGTGGATCGGCGGCTGGAAGCATCGGACGTGTTCCACCGGCATGTTCTCGCCGTCCCCGGATTTCAGGTACTTGTTCAGGATGGTGAAGATCTCGTCGTTCACAACCTGGAACTTCCGAATGCGGTCCACCATTTTCTTTAAAGGCTGGATAAAAAAAAAAAAGCAATAATATATGTTAATTTGTAACGAAATATGACAAAAAATCTGTTAGATCAATTCAGAAAATCAATTACTTCTGAATGAAAAGATTAGGAGAGACACCTCGACCTAGCGAGAGGCACTGATCCGTGCACCAGCACCATGGGAAGGCCACGCTCAACCCACTGGTCAGGTTGTCTAGAACAGCTGCCCTGACAGTAGTGCAGGTTAATGTTAATGCACTCGTTGTAATATGTGATCGTTTCCATAGTAACAGCTTGTTCACTGAGACTTGAATGTGTGTAATCGTTGATTATAGTGACGTTTTCTTGAAGCAACATTCATGGAGTCTCCAGTGTCGGCACTTTGCAACCGTTGAGACAGAGGAGTTAACGCTTCTTTGCGGTTTCTCGGTAACGACGCGCTGTGTTTGTCATGGCGCATTATAACTGCTTAAAGGTTAACAGAGAAAACATGCGTGGCGTTTTTTAATAGGGAACAAATTGTCACTTTCGACGTGGTGCAATTAAGTGTGTCGATCAGGACACACAGTTATTGGAAAGTAATCAACTCTCCGCGTTCGCCATAAAATATTCCACTTCTTAGTTACGGTTTTAGAGTTATAAGACATAAAAATCTTTTCAGGAATATAATGGCTGGCTTGAACATGAAAGCCTGTCAGATGAAGATGAAAAGGAAGGCGGTGCAACAGGAACGTACGAATCACCGTGAGCCAGCTAGCCGAAGTGCTATAATGTGGGTGTGGCTTCTTTCCCGAACTGCAGCTGCGCCGATATTCAGCATAACCCCTACTCTCGCGTGTGCGCAATACCTCTTAATTATCTCACATCGTGATAGATCAATATTAAAACGGAGGAACAGGTGGTTGTGCAGCAGTTACGACTGCCATGTGAGCTCGTCGCAGACTCACCACGCTCTTTATGATCTCATCCTTGCCGTCGTGTTTCTGCACCTTGAGCAGGTGGTAGCTGAAGTCCAGGATGTCGAAGCGTCTCTGCTGCCCCAGCAGCGTGATAATCATGCAGCCGGCCCAGTTCAGCCCGTCACCGAAACACTGCCTGGAGAACACAAACGACACCGCGGCGTGTTGGACTCGTGCGTAAAGTCTCTAAGAGAACAGGTTACGGATGCGTGACTCACTCCACGGTGAACTCGTGCGCTCCGACAGGGATACAGTACACAAACTGCATGGCACTCCACAGCCTGTGAAACTCCACACACTCGTCCACGTGCATCACGCCGTTGCTAGGTAACGGGCCGCGCCATATGGTGTCGTCCAGGAACCCGCGGATGCGTGCCAGGATGACCTCGAACATGGAGAGTCCGCAGCACAGCCGCTCCTTGGTCAGCAGGTCGCCCTCACGCGCGATGGCAATTTGCTAAGGAGAGAAAGATATAAAACACCGTGTGCGTCATGATGCTACAGGAACAAGCCGAGTTTATGGTGTTCCTCTAACAGCACGTCTCCCGGAGTTTTATTAATTGAGGACTTTATTAAAGTTTTTGAGTGAAGCTCCAGACCCAACACTCAAGCAATCCGAATAATTCTTTTAGTTACACATTTTTAAATAAAACTCAACTGTTTAATAAATAATTCGTTACTTTTTCGAAAGAAGGAGTCCACAATTTGATGCACGGCAGCAAAATAAGTAAATAAAATAAGATAATCATGAAGGCAGGAGCTCGATCAAGTCTCATGTTTATAATCAGCTGCTTGATTTAATAATTCTATAATTAATAATCTTTTTTTTTCAGGATAAACACTCAATTTGATACACGGTGCTTCAAAATGATAGCTGGACAGACGGAAAGAGAGACAGCTGGATGGAAAAATAGACAGATACACAGATGGGTGGATAGATAAATATACAGATTGATGAATGAATGGATGGACATGTACATAGATAGATAGATGAACAGATAAATATGTTTTGACTGATGGATAGAAAGATATATGAAGAAGTATGGATGGAAAGGTAGAAGGATAAGCAGATAAATGGAGAGATGACCGATGGATGGATTTATGACTTGATTGTTCGATAGATGAATAGAAGGACAGTTGGATGGATGGATGGATGGATGGATGGATAGCTTTTCCCGCTCTGTTTAACGTACATGCACATATGTCATTACTATGACCACCAGTATGGGTGTGAGCTAAAGTCTGGACAAACGAATCAGAGTTTAATTATAAAATAAATCTTTTCTTTGTACTGCAGTGTGACAGGTAATGGTGTGTGTGATTATCTGCCCACCTGTGGAGTCCCCAGCCGCTCGATTAAAGGCACCATGTGCAGCGCGGCGTATTTGGCCTCCAGCCGCTTCATCTTTGCATCCAGCCGCTCGCCCTCTGCACACAGGAAATGGGGTGGGTTTAGAAAGGTTTCACACATACATGACCTCTATTTTGAAGAGAGTTTTATCCCCACATCGTCATGCCAACCAGCCAGACGAACACCCGCACGCCTCGTTACCCCGAGCGTTACCCCGAGGGTACATGCTTCTGTACTGTTCTACTACCTTTGACGTGAACCCTGGGGAGAATGTTCTGGAACGGCGCAGCATGCAGCAGGTCACACACTTCCTCCTGTGACTGCAGAGACACACAAAGGGAAATGGAACGAACATTCAAATGCACAAAAAAAAAAAAAAGAGGTATGTGCGAGTCCTCACTGATAAAACCGCTAACACACTGTGTCAAAGTGTGTGTGACTCATGCAAACTTAAACAGCGGCACACACTAACCAAACCCGAGCGTGATAAAGAGCACTCGGCACTGCTCACTTTAACACAGAAAACAACTCTAAAAATGGAAAACAAGGGGCTTTGTGATGCAGGTCAGTAGGTGCGGCTGTGGTCACATGACCACAACACACACTCAGGACTGCTCCATAATATTGTCACCTACTTGCCTATTAGTGTGTGTGTGTGTGTGTGTGTGTGTTTCAGACCAAATGTCAGATTTTACTATCTTTGTGAGGACAATGTTGGATGGTCCTCACAGCGGTATTAAGGGTTTGTAAACAAAAATAAGGAAAGTAATCGAGCCAAAAAGTTTCCTTTTCATTACTGAGGTTAAGGTTCGGTTTAGGAGGAGGTGTAGCGTTAATAAGCCATATTAATCATTATGTGAATGGTCGGTCCCCACACAGATAGTAAAACCTGTGTGTGTGTGTTTGTGTCTGCACGCGTGTGTGTGTGTGTGTGCATAAAGAAACATTTTAATCTACGAACAACATCTTAATCAAAGTAACATAAAACAGGAGAAAAAGAAACACAGGGCTGTGTGTGTTTGGGTAGGTTACTGTGTGTCTCTCTCTCTGTGTGTCTCTCTCCCTGTGTGTCTCTCTCTCTCTCTCTCTCTCTCTATCCCTGTGTGTCTCTCTCCCTGTGTGTCTCTCTCTCTCTATCCCTGTGTGTCTCTCTCTCTGTGTGTCTCTCTCTCTCTCAATTCAATTCAAAGAGCTTTATTAGCATGACCATAAACATGTACAGTATTGCTAAAGCATTGA
>JAQQZX010000037.1:1276690-1288652 GCA_030068355.1 Notoglanidium maculatum
CACACAGAAAGGCACCCTGGGTGACCCGGGGCTCGAACCCAGGACCTTCTTGCTGTGAGGCGACAGCGCTAACCACCGCGCCACCGTGCCGCCACAACTATATTTCCCCCTTTTTTAAATTTCTTGACTGTATCGTGAAAAGTGGAAAACGTGATGAGAACCTCAAGAAGTCTACAGACGACAGATTGAAGTTCTTAATACTGTTTTCCCCAAAACGTTGTCTTCCTGAGTTGCCAGATTTCTGCACTTTTATATTCCACACGTTCCCAAACCGTCCAGAAGAAAAGAAAGGAGCAGAAAAAAAAGAAAAATCCCCAACCCTTGCTCACGTTGGTCAAGTGCGTGACCACTACGTCATTCCTCACGCTGACTTTACCGTCATGGTGCTGAAATATGAAAAGCCTCTTCACCCCTGATAAAAGCCTGAGAATAAAAAACAGGGAATTTAATTCGGTTATGAGTTTAACATAAGCTCTAGTGGATGAATTAAGAATGTGAAAGTAGCTAAAGTCCAGCTTTTATCATCTACGTTACCACAGAGTCTCTCGGATCACTTGGGTCTCGGTGACGAAAGCCTTGTCCTCAGGCAGATAGAGCGGGTCTGTGTTGTAGAGATGCTGATCCCTGCACAGAAACATCACAGAGACTCGCTGCAGGGATTCAGCAAGCTGCTCAGAAGAACAGCGTTATTCACTGGCTCATGAATGAGCATCCATAAACCAGGCCCCGGTGTCATTATACCACAGGTGTATATTAATGCTTACCGTTTCTATAGCAACAGCTGATTCACGCAAACTTCCAAGGCCGGACGATTCGCAGAAACGGACACTTACGCTTTGTGGTTTCCCGGGAAACGTAATAAGTGGCGTTTTTTTTGTTTTGTTTTGTTAGAGGTGCGTTAGTTACATTTGTTAAAAAGTCTGTAACGATGAAATAAGTGGAGTTAAACAGCGCGCTGGGCGACGGAGGGCTGCAAAAAAATAAAAACTTCACGAACGATTCCTGATTACGATTTTTTTGGTTATTAGATAATTCAATTAGAAATAAATTACAGAATTTTTGATCAGAATGGACTTCGGAAAAGGTAGATGCGCAAAAAACAGGAACAGCACCATCCAGAGCAAACGGTGCGATGGTTCTTTTAAATTAAGATTATTTAAAGAAAGGTACATTATTTACACTATTTATACAGACTGGCGCAACTTCCTGAACCCTTCTTTCTCGACAGACATCACTTCCAACTGCACTCAGACGTGCAGCTGCTCGAGTCATAACTCAGTAAACACAAAGTTCGTCTCATGACGATTTACGAGGACGTTCAAGAGTGCAATCGCTGCTCTGAGCTCTGGCAATTAGCATGGTAACACTGTTAGCTAAACGACTCTTAGCCGTCCAGATGCTTGGAAGCCGAATGACGAAACATAACTCGGATCGTAGGGATTCATAAGGAAGTTCACGAGACCTTGCTTTGCAGAATTTCCAGAGCATTTAATGTAGCCCTAAAGGGATAAAAGTACGATGTGTCGTTCTTTAATTAATAACACATCGTAACGCCGTAGTATAAGAGGAACAAAACACACTAGAAGAGGAATAAATCTCCACAAATCGGTGACGTGTAATCCATCGCTGTTTCAAACAAACACGAATGTGCTGTTATTTATTTATTTATTTATTTATTTATATTAAACCCCGAGATAATTCAGCTCCATGCCGTTATCACGGGCAGTGTTTTTCACGTGGACCGGGCGGTTAGGGCTTACGCAGAGTCGGTTAGAGCAGAAGGTTTGTCCTCACCAGACGTTCAGCAGGTTGGAGTGCAGGTGGAGGCTGTGTGGAAAGCGTGACGAGTGAGGAACCCAGTACGGCGTCACCACGTGCAGCTCCAGCCACGCCCTGGCGTCCGGCTCCCCCACTGTAACACACACCGTCAGTGATCTCATCCCGCCCGCGCCGGCTCACTGCTTCACCAGCTGTGACCTTCCTCTTACCTGTCCAGGTGACCTGCACCATCTTATCGTTCTGCTCCTGCTCCTCCTGCGGCGTTCGGTCCACCTGTATCCCAGAATCCTCTCTGCTGATGGGCTGCTGACTCTCGTCCTCCTCGCTCTCCTCTTCAGACCACTCCTGAACACACACACACACACACGAGTTAATATCACATGCTTTACTGACGGTCTGTAATTATTTCATTCATAAGGTCACATTTTGTCAAGAGGGATAAATTTAAATTGTCGACTGGATTCATGTAGAAATCCAAAATGTACAAATAAACGTCTCATTGTAGAAAACCACAGGTGCGTGTTAATCCATTTCTGCAGCCCGTTACTATAGAAACGGTGACGTGTTAGAACGGACGCGCTACTGTACGAGCTGATGTTACAGAGAATTAATCGACACCTCCTGACCGAACAGCATCCTCACCGGCGTGTCCGGGAACGGCCCCGTGTCGATCTCTTCTCCTTCCATTAGATACTTCGCCCAGTCGAACTCGTCCTCTTTCTCTGCGGAGAGAGAAATAAAGGGTTACGGTCCGGCTCATCGGCAGCGAGGCGCTGACTCGACACACTCACCCGCGTCTTTCGGCCGGGGGCGCTCGCTGTAGCTGGTGTTGGACGGAGAATCAGATAACAGGAGCAGCAAGGACAAGATACCGTGATGGACATCGGTCTAGAGGACACGGAAAGGGAAAGGCGGCGTGAGTGCGGAGAGACGGAGCACCGAGAGTGACTCGGTGTGCGCCGTGTGACAGGATCTCACCATGGCGCCCTCAGTGTGAGGGAGAGGAGAGCGCAGGAACTCGCTGGTGAGGCTCAGCCAGCTCGCCGCTTTACACACGTCAGAGTGCACCATCAGCTTCTCATAAATCCTGAAATCCAGAAACACACCTGTTACAGTTCACGTCCTCTACTGATACAGTAACGAGCTGATCATTCGCTCCACAGCGCTGCTGAATCCTGCACTCTGATTGGTCAGGAGCTCATTAATATTCGATCGCAGCAGCAGCAGGAAATGACGTCACAGGTTTGTGTTCCAGCTCTCGCTCGAATACGTTTTCACTTCTGTCGTAACGCAGAGCTCAGCCTTCTACGCCACGTCATCAGTCAGCAGTTTATTTCTACAACGTGTTTAGGCAAATAGAAATATCAATAATGACAATATTAGCCAATTACGGTCAAAGGTGGAGCTAAAAATGTATTTCTTCCTTTTTTCTCTCCTCTTGAATGTATTTTCATGTGTTCACTCCTACCTTTTCCTGAAGTGTATTTAGTTTGTTTACTTGGGTTTCTTTCTTTTTTCTTCTTAGTATATGTCCATGCTTTAACTTGCCTTTTTCTCTCCTCTGAAATGTTTTTACAAGTTTACTCGTCTTTCCTCTCTTTTCCTTTCTTTCCTCTTAAACGTATTTCCTCGTCTTTCTTTTCCTTTCATTCGTGTGATTCACACGCGTGTCGGTGTGTGTTGATGCTCAGAGCGCTGCACGCTCACGTCACTGCTACAGACCGTGTAAATACCAGTGTGTGTGTGTGTGTGTGTGTGTGTACGTCATTCCCAGCACCTCACACCCGTGTTTATTCCCACTCTCACTGATCCTGCGCGCGCGCTCACTCTCTCTCTCTCCATCATCTCTGAGAAGGGAGAGCAATGAGTACAGTTTATTTATTTAAAAACCTCATCTACACTGGGGATGATGAACATGGAGTAATGTATGATATCACATCCCTCAACACGTTTATAGCGTCACTCTGTCACCGTCAGGAAAAGGCAGGACTGTTTATAGCTGCTATAATGCAAGAGTGAATCTATAATCTCTAACTGCACATGCTCAACTACTTTATTTTCTATTCATCAGCGTAGATCACAACACCCCTCTCTGCTTTATACCCCTGTTACTAATCAAAACGAATCCACTGATCAGTTGTTCAATCTTATGTCTTTTTTCTCCATCTATTTTTAAACATTTTTATGGAGGCAAAGTTAAAGTGCGCCGAATTCTCACCCTTTTATTGAGCGCTGCACTTTGTGACTGCTCACATCCAGGAAGCGGTGAAACCTGCGAAAAACCAGAAACAAGTCCGCTTTTCTAATTGTCCAGACTTTAAAAAGTTTTTTTCTGCCTTTGATCTGTATTTTTAATGTGAGTGTACATTATGTTCTAGGGAGGGGTGCACAAACATTTGCACGCAACTGTACAGCCAACATTTAAGTAAAACGGTGTACTGTAAAACACTAATACACACCCCTCACACTCAGAAAGTATTTTTATTTCCTCTCTGAAGGAAATCCCTGACCTGAAATTGGACCAGGCGAATTTGAGAGCCATCTGGAAGTTCTGGTCCTCTTCATCCTGGATCCCACTCAGGTGCATGATGAGCTTCTTCACCTCCTGTTCCAGATCCTTCTCAAATTTGGTCCAATGTGCCATCCTGAGCTCTCTACCTGTGTGTGTGTGTGTGTGTGTGTGTTAATTTAAAAGCAATAACTCTTCACCTCTCACTGATAAACACATTTATTTCATTTAAACCTGCTAAGATGCTAGCGAATCCAGCTAGCCACCGTTACCCGTTACCCAACATTTTAGCTTTTATTAAGCTAGCACAAGCACTTAAACTCTTAAATTCACCGCTGTGTCATATTTAAGGTGTCTGAAATGTTAGATTATCTGTTTCTAATTCCTTCCACTTTGATTATAAATCTAAATTCAAACACATATGCGTCTAAATCGTTTCCCTCTTCTCGTCTTGGCGCTTCGGGTTGTTATGGTGCTGCTTCTGTGGTGAAACATGATGAGGATTACAACTCATTATCGCCCTCTGGTGGAAAGGCGGATTTACAGACAGCTCATTATCGCCCCCTGCGGTTGGGGAGGGTTTAGGTTTATCCGAACAATATACTAGATCTTGAAAAGACTTTTAAAAATTTGACATTCTCTCACATTTAAGCCAAAGTGTCATTAGTCACAGAGTTTTTAGTTACAGTCTCATCAATTGCTGTGTTCAGAACATCCACTCACTCACTATATAGTGCACTATGTAGTGAATGAGCCATTTTGTGATGCTGTTCGAATTCTTAACTGTAAATTTCATTCACTCTATAGTCCACTACAAAATTGTTGCAAGGCATACAAAATGTAGTGTACACAAACAGAACCCCACGTCAGGCAACGTCATGTGAGTTGTAGAGTTTTATTAAATTATTATAAATTTTTTTAATAAAACTTTTATTTGATTTTTATTTCAGTGTTGTGAAGAGATATGTCAATTACGACATGTACTTATCCGAAAAGAGCAATGTCGGTGTCCATGTTCTGGTGTCTGTTTATGCAACAGAGATACTAATTATAAATATCTGGCATATAATTAGGCCTATGAAGTGGCGTAACAGTGTCTGAAACGTATCAACAGCTGACTGCTCTCATCTCCTAGTGAATGTTCTCGAGTAAGTAAATGGAAAAGTGGACAGTCCCAACAAGCCAACATGTCTCGCTACCCATCAGAGATGCTCCTGTATCCACTTTGCTGATTCCTGTTTGGTGCTGGAGAGAACACACCTATTGGTTATTTGCATGAGCCAAGACTAAAAACTTATGATAATATTAAATGTGGCTGGGTTTTTTTCAGAGCATCAAGAAGAGAAACAGACTGGTTTATGACAGCTATCCTGACCACATCACACCAAACGCCTGAGATGACAGGACTGTTAAAACTCCAGCAAAACTCTTGTGATTTTATTCCATCATTGGAAATTTGTCTGTGACAGCAAAATCTCTTAAAAAGTCATTTGGTGTAAAGTCAACATTAAACAATAATAGTAAAATGGTATTTTTCGACCCCCCTTTTTAAAAACGTGACAATTCCCATCCACCAGCCAGCTCCCCTCTGTCATACAACAGTTACCAACCAGGTAGGGTGAAGGCTAGCACGTGCTTCCTCCAGGACAGGTGTAGCCAGCAAACTGTATCTTTTTGAATAGTGCAGACACTTGAAGGAACGTGCTATCCACCCTGTTCCACATACGTAAACTCACAGATGCCCATGATAGGCTAGTGCTGCTGTGATTGACAGCAGAAAGAGAGAGCAAGTGACAAATCTAAGACCAGGACTAGCTGAGACTTGGGTCAAGGTTGTGTCTTAAAGGGGGTCAAGTTCCAATGAAATCAAGACCGAGTCAAGATCAAGACCAAAAGCCATCAAATCCTTTTGAAAGCCAAGCCTTACCTTCAATTAGTCAGAGTCGTTTGTGCATTGCACCAGTGATTAGGTTGTTTTCTCGAGCAGGAATTACTTCTTGTTCAAACGTCTTCATACAAAAAAGAAAAGACAACAAAAACATCATTTGTCTTGATCGAGACCAACGCCTGAGACCAACACAGGTCAAAGTATACATGCCAATTAGTCTTGATTTAAAAAAAAGAAGTATGCTTATTTTTGTTACAGTAGTTTTTTTTTTAATGTATATATGCATTTTAAGTATGTGGAATATATTAGTCATATATTAATTATAACCTTTTGGGGGGAAAAAGCCTAACCAAACCATACGTCATTTTATCGTATCAAGATTTTTGTATCAGCTTTGTTTTTGTTTTTTTTATGCCAACCACGCCCACTTTTACGGCATCACATGAATTAAGTCATGTTATTTCTATTAAGCACTTCCGAAACAAAGGCTTAGTGAGTTAGTGAAGGCTTTGAAGTTTTGACTTTGACTCATCAGAGACAAGGAACAGAAAATAAAATATCATTAAAATCTCACGGTAGTAAAATAAGAAAATGAAGATAAATAAAACCAGCAACAGATTAAAATACAGTAAGCAGTAAGAGACTGTTAAAAAAAATGAATAAATTGAGTGGACTAGACAAACATCATGAGAACTTAATAATAATAATAATAATAATAATAATAATAATAATAATAATAATAATAATAATACTCTTATCATACATGCTTTTTAAACTTGTAGACGCCACAGTGGTTTAAATAAACAGTCTTATTTGTTATGGCTATTATCTTTCAGAAAAGCTGTACAGCAAAGCGATGCACTCATTCAGGGACAAAAACCCCCACAAAACCAAACCAAACGTGACCGCGACAGCAGTGTTTTCCCACCTACAGGGGGCGTGGTTTTGTTGAAGTTGTTGTCGTGACGTTGTGTTGTTTGTGGGCGTGTCTCGTCCCAAAAAGGGCGGGTGATGTTGGTGTAGACTCAGTAGAGGAGCGGAGCGGAGACACCGAGCCGTGGCTTCCCCGTGGAAATGAAGCGGCGGCTGCAGAAGAAGTACATCCTGCTGATCGTCGGCTACTCCGTGCTCCTGCTGTTCGTGCCCTACGTGTTGGACCACCACAGCAAGTCTGCTCAGGTGCGCCATGGAGCCCAGGAGCCGCGGCAGCAGCAGCAGAGGTGCCCGGATCTGGAGAGCTCCGTGGCGCTGTGGAACGCCAGCGAGCCCGCGGAGGAGCGCGGAGGAAACCGGAACCGCACCAGGACGCACATCTATCTCCACGCCACATGGCGAACGGGCTCGTCCTTCCTAGGGGAGCTGTTTAACCAGCACCCGGACGTGTTCTACCTGTACGAGCCGATGTGGAACATGTGGCAGGCGCTGTATCCGGGGGACGCGGGCAGTCTGCAGGGCGCAGTGCGCGACATGATGAACGCGCTGTTCCGCTGCGACTTCTCCGTGCTCAGGCTGTACGCAGGCGCGGCCAACATCAGCACCTCGTTCATCTTCGGCTGGAAGACCAACAAGGTGATCTGCTCCCAGCCTCTGTGCGCGGCGTACAAAAAGCACCAGGTGGGACTCATCCAAGGAGACCTGTGCGCCAAGTGCGCGCCCAGAGACATCCGAGAGCTGGAGAGGGAGTGCAAAAAATATCCCGTGGTGGTCATTAAGGACGTCAGAGTGCTAGATCTGGGAGTGCTGGTGCCTCTGATGCGAGATCCTACGCTCAATTTCCAGATCGTCCAGCTGTTCAGGGACCCCCGGGCCGTGCACAACTCCAGGCTCAAGTCCAAGCTGGCGCTGGTGCGAGAAAGCATCCAGGTGTTGCGGAGCAGGAAGCATAGTGACAAGTACAAGCGGCTGCTGTCGCCCGGAAACAGGGTGAACCGTGCCGAGAGCTACGTGGCAGGTGCCATGGAGCTCATCTGCGACAACTGGCTCAGTGACATGCTCCTGGTGAACGGAGCACCTCCATGGCTGAAGCGCAAATACCTGCAGATCCGCTACGAGGACCTGGTGCTGCAGCCGGTCAGCGAGCTGCACCGGCTCTACCGCTTCGCCGACCTGAGCTCGTCTCCGGAGCTGGAGAAGTTCGTGATGAACATGACGCGAGGACAGGGATACTCCTCAGACCGGCCCTTCCTCATCTCGGCGAGGGACGCCAAGGAAGCCATATTCGCCTGGAGAGAGAGGCTGAGCGTGGAGCAGGTGGGCCAGGTGGAGGCTTACTGCAGTGAGGTGATGCGGCACCTGGGGTACGAAAAGAAGGACCTGGAGCAGAGCTACAGTAAGAGAGACTCATTTCATCACAATCAAAATGTCTATTCAAATGCAACTCTAGCTAGGAATATCTCGCTCGTGCTGTCAGAGCGAAATAATCAGCGACAGAGTGGCGTGACGACGCGGAGTCACTGGTACCACTCTGGAGCTGTAATTTTCCTGTATCACAGCCTTTTTTCCTCTTTTACCACTGCAGTGTACACCGTTGACACAATAACACTTTTTAATTAACGAAAGGAGAACACATCGTACTTTTTATCCATTTATACCTGCCTTTACCATTGCGGAACGTCCGCGAACAAGTTATTTCCTATCCTTACTTGAGTTAGAGCGTATAAACAGTCACTGCCTCATCAGCATCTCGTGTTGCAGCTTGTCATGTCACTGAGAAACCACAAAGAAGCGTAAACCCCCCGAGTCAGAAAGCCCGAAGTTACAGCTTTACTTCCTTCCATAAATGTCGAATAAGCGTCTCATTACTGTAGGAAAACTTCACAGCGTCAGTGATTAGACATTTTTTAATCTTTTAATGTGAAGTGTGTGCTTCACAAGTCCCTGTCGCTATAGAAACGATAATGTATTAGAACAAGCGCATTAATATAAACCTGCGCTGCTGTTATAGAGAATTAATCAACACCTTCTGATCAGATTCGAGACCTGAGACACTAAGTTATTGTTTCTATAGTAACAGCTTATTGACATGGTTGTGTGAGGCGGATGCTCGACGTTAGAAACAGAAACAGATTAAAAAGGGTGTGTAATCGTTGATATGGTGACGTTTTCTGTAAGGAGACGTTTTTCTTTTTGTCTTATTAACTTCAAGAGAGAAGAAATCGAGGCTGGTGTGGGAACCACTGTTCATAGCTGTTTCATAGATGTTCTACAACATTAATTGAAGCTGTAAATGGATAAAAAGTGTGACTTGTCATTCTCTACTACTAAAAATTGTAACCATTGGCAGATCTCTGCGGTGTATGAGGAGCGAAACGCTGCGACATGTTGTTAGACTTTGGGATACGGTAATGGCGCTTCATCACACCACCACATCAGGCTACAACTCTGATTTACCGGGGAAAAAATCCAAATTCTTTGGGTAATGCTGTTCACACTGTGTTCTCATTGTGGCCTTTATCTGACATGAATGCACCAAGGAACAATGTGTCGCGTGATGCGTTCAATCTCGCCGTAAAAAGGGCACATTATTTGGCCAATTTTTGCATCCTTGGGTTCTTTAAGCTTTGCTTTTTTATCACCCCAAACGTTTACGAGGTCCGTTAGAACGCAATCCTGCCGCTGAAATTCACTTTCATCCTTCACCATCATCCTCCATCTTTTCTTCTCATTAGCACAAAATCATGACGCTCGCGGAGTTAGATCGACGTAAAAGTCCTATAAATTCCATTCTGCCTCTTCAGACAGAGGTACAGTGTCGGACACGGATCAGATTTCAGCACAAAGTGGCCCAAATTGGAATTAAAAATGACAGATTGGTTGTTTTTTGCTGTTCACACAGCCATGCAAGCAGCAAGCGTACTGTATGTCACATTCAGAAAAAGATTAGCTAAGGAAAAGATTGGATTTGGGCCACTTTTGCCCACTCGTGCACGGAGCCTTAATTTCCAATAACAGCATGACGTGGAGTGGTTTATTCCTTACACATTTAAATCGGAGACATTAAGCCACTTTGTCAATATGCAGATGTGAAGCTGAAAAGAGCAGGCCTGGTGTGACAGCGAGAGGAAAAACCCTCTTAAAGAGAACAAAGAGAAAAAAAGCAAAAGGAACTAAGGCGTGAAATAAAAGAGCACATATCCTGTGTCTGTAAGGCTTTTAGAGATGACAGCTTCACAAAGAATAGTCGTCTTTTATAATGACACAAAGACAGATAGATCCCAAACAGGTGATTTTCAACGGTGTACGGTGAAGAAAATGGGTGGAAAAAAATACTGAACAAACACATCTCCGGATTTTGAATAGAACAGATGACAAACCAGTTATTCAGTCCTGAATTCATTTATTGTTTTCCTGACATTACAAAGACTGCTAAATGTGACTTAGCAGCAGGCAGATCTGTTTTCAGTCGTCAACTCGCTCTCCTGTGGCTGCTTTTGTCACCAAAACCACATGTGACCAAAATGTTCAGCGGCTTTGCACAGCTTGCACTTATGTATAGCGTATATCTTTTTCTGTTCCTCTCCATTCCACAGAACATGATGCAATGGAACTGCTTTCATCAAACAATCAGTCTTTCATTTCACCGCATCGAGCTTAGAAACTTGTTAAATACTTCAGACATCCTTCACAATAAGAGTCTGAGTGAAAAATAAATTCCCATTAAGAAAGTACAAGTCATGTTTACAGGCACGTGCTCCAGTGTGACTGTAGATAAAGGCAATAAAACTATAAAACTCCGGCGCACAGGCTGAGGAACGAGGCCCAGCTGTGCAATTTACATCTGTATGCACTCGCACTTAGACACCGACGAGCCGTTACCCAGCTGTGAAATGTGACAGACGGCTGCGCAGGCTGGTGAGGTTTCGGAGGTGGGCAAAAAAAAGTTTGTAGCTGCGAAGAGGTGAGACTCAGTGGTGAAGCTGGCACTTTCCTGAACCCTGTCGCTATAGTAACAGCTGGTTCACTGGGACATGCTGCAGAAATGCATTAAACATGTGGTGGTTTTTTGTTTGAAGAAAAAATGGATCATTGTTAATATGGTGAAGATTCTAGTCATCAAAAGAAGGTTTAATTTTAAAAACTCACTGAATTGTTTATTCTGCTGCAATCCAATGCAGTACTCGGATTCCGGTAATTCAGCTCAGAATTCCAAGTCGTTTCTCTAAACAAACCGGGAGTCACGACAGCGTGACGGCGCAACAGTAAACAGATCTCCTTTTGCGTTATGTTTGACGTGATAAAACTTGATTTTACGGGTCGTGTTGTGTTTCAGACGTAACTGTCAATCACCTAAGTATGTTTACCCAGTTCAGAGACTAGGCGTACAAATACGAACTTCCTCTGAGCATCCGCGTTTCTCTGAGCCGAAGCACTGGAGCGCTTTTAGATCGGAAAATCAACTTGGAACTTTCCTACTTTCATTTACAACGGCTTTCAGCAATAATCTGAAAGTAGGAAAATGCTGATCTAGCATTTTAGCATGATTTATTTTTCTTATTTGTTATGCTTACTAAAAGAATTCAGCCTGATTTTGGCACGATTCTTTTCAAATTTCCAGCATCAGGAATGACGAACGGGCTTGTAGTGTGGGAGTCTGGGACTCACTGAGATAACAACAAGAATGGTGTATAAATATATGCAAGTATTAGTCAAAAGTATATATGACGGTATAATACAGAGATCATGATAAATGATGTTAATATAATGGGCACTGGTGGTGCGGTGGTCAGCACTGTCGCCTCACAGCAAGAAGGTCCTGGGTTCGATCCCCGGGTCACCCAGGGTGCCTT
>JAQQZX010000037.1:1290900-1315517 GCA_030068355.1 Notoglanidium maculatum
TCTCGCCCGAACATGCTGGGATTGGCTCCAGCTTCCCCGCGACCCAGACGGATAAAGCGCTATAGATGATGGATGGATGATGTTAATATACTCTTCTAAGATATTGTTTGAATCGTAACATCAACTTTATAAATAATAACTAGCTTTGTTGTCTGACCCCTTAAATTTATACCAAATGTTTCCTCCTTTTCAGTTGTAATTCATTTTTTGTAGGTAAACAAAAGAAGCAACGCTTCTGTTTTGATGACAGTTTGTCTATGACAGTCTATATATTGTGATGCATATAGTATTGAAATATCGTGACATGATGTTTTTTTGTCATCCGAAACCACCGAATGCCACAAAAAAGTCATAACTCGGTTCATATTCACTCTCTAACAAGGCTAATTTTTCCACCAGCACTTTGTTCTCCATGATTGTTTTTCTTGCATTTTCTCCAACTTGCATTCTGATGTGTCTGAAAATAACTCTGACTCTCCACTGAGACAAAACCCAGGCACTTCCTGTAGGATTACATGTAAAACACCAAGCGTGACAAATCAGCCTTACTGCGCTCTGTAATTGTGGAGTAAAGAAAGAAGGAGTATAAAAGTTTAATTGAACATCAGCATCGGCAGCGCAGATGGACACACCCTTAATCCGGTTAAATATATTAAATTTTCCCCAACCACAAAAAAGCGACCTGCTTGTTTAACATTCCCTTTACATGGATTGCGGCACTCCTGTGGCTCGTTTGAAAGCAGCCTGGCGGGACTTCACTCTGGGACATGAATGGGATTTATTCCTGTGAAAACAAACCTGGGCGGAACTTGTATATTAACGTTGTTTTTAAACTCCTCTCATAACGTCCTTGAATTAAGGGATAACGGCCCCGAGGGGGAGGCCGACATCTCCGAAGCGGAGTGGAGTTTCCTCTGCCGGGTTCATTCATCTCTTTGAAATATCAATTGAAAAAGCTTTTCATGCTATAGTAACTCCTAAGGTGGTACTAGCATGAGGAGATGAGCACAGGAATATTTGATTTAAAACATATCTTGCTGCTTTTACATAGATTTTAAAACCAACCCAATACAAAGTATAAAGCTCTTCTGATCATCACAAAGAGATTTTCACTGAATATTTTTATGGCAGGGAGTCATTTAAGAGTCGACTCGTGTTGATGGCTCGGCGTAAAGAGCAGAAGTTGTGTGAAGAGCAAAAGTGAGAAAAAACTAAACGGATAAATGTCTTGCAATGAAAGTGCATCTCCCAGCATGCTGTTGTCTACCGAGTTCTCGTTTGTCGTGGGCAGGAAACATTACAAACGCAATACTGACTTTACTTAAGATCCAGAGGAAAATGTACGTAACTCTGTTATTACAGTGCCGTGACGTGGCCATAGGTGTTCATAATCATATGAGCAGAAAATGCGAAATGTACAGTGCTTAAGGTAACGAGTGACTACACATAACGCACAACATTTCAGCACAATTTTATTTCATCATGTGTGTGATGAAAATATGAATGAAAGACTGAATGCAAATAATTCATAAAGAATTATACTTCATTATACTATGTTCAACTTCAATATATTATTCATAATACATTATTCTCCATTATACTTCCTACATTGCACATTATATTTCATTATACTCTATAAATTATGCTTTATACATAGTTATACTTATATACATCATTATACTATATATTATACTTCATTACGCTTTTTATCGAGAGAAGAGTATATTCTATACATTATACATTTACACTTTGTACTACCTCACTTATGCTTCATACTTCTTTATAGACTGTACTGTGTTATACTTTATGCTTTAGAAGCATTATATACGTCGTACTGAGAGAAGAGTATATTCAACACATTATGCTTCGTACTTCATACTTCACTATACTGCCAGTGTTACTTTGCCTGCTCTGATGGTACGTGGCAGTGCTGCAGGACCGTCTTAGTGAATCATTACATGAGCTCATAGGCAATAAATGGTCGTGTGTTTGTTTCAGAAGCCTAACGAGAAGAATGAGGACTGTGAGAGAAGAGATCAGGCTGAAGTGAAGCTACAGCGAGAGGCAGGAGCACCGTCCGTCACTGGTCTGTGGAGGACCGACACTAGGAAGTTCCAGGCTGAGAGCAGACGCTCCACAGGACACCGGGGAGACACCGAGGAGACGGACGCTGAATAAAAACACTTCAGAGGACACTGATTATAACCTGGAGGAGATTAAACACTAACCATGACAGTGAGGCCGAGACGCCCGGGACATGACCGAGCCGGCCGTGGATGGATTGCAGATCTGCTCTAATCCTCCAATTCCCTTAATCAGCTACAGGACATGGAGCTCTGGGTTTCCTTCTCTCTGTGTGTGTGTGTGTGTGTGTGTGTGTGTGTGTGTGTGTGTGTGTGTGTGTGTGTGTGTGTGTGTAGCCTGTGATAACTGAAGTACTGTTTGGCTGTCACACTATCTTTCACATACACGAGGAACTGAAACACCATATTAATTCAGAAACCTGAATAGAGATGTTCATAAACACTTAACGCAGCGCAGGCTTTTTAAAAAATTAATGTCTGAAACCGTGCAAGATGGTGCATCATGACTGCGACAGGTAGCGCCTCGCAGCACAGCTTACACATTGGTCAAGCATTTGAAGGTTCGGTAACACTATACCCAGGAGAGGTGTTCATAAGGGTTCCTGCGGTTTTGTATATTCATAAATTTTATAAGCAAAAATATTAAATTCAGAAAATATCCATAGCTCTGCTGACTCGTGACACGGCCATAGGCGTTAGAAACGTACAAGCAAAAAATATTAGAGAGAAAAATGAAAAAATCTGCAGTACTGCGCAGAAGTCTTGCGCCGCCCCTCATTTCTTCAGGTGGCTCTTTCTCTTCCAAAGAGCCAGACTTTCTTGTATTTTTTTAATGTAGGAACAGTTCTCCAGGCTTCCTGCGTACCTCGATAGAAACAAAACCATGCTGGAACACTAGTGATCGTGGCTCGGCCTCCCCACAGCCCGGATCTCAGCATCGCTAAAGCAGCGTGGGATCGTCTCGACTGAGAACGGAGCGAAAGATGAGCTTTGGAACGTCCTTCAAGAAGCCTGGAGAACTATTCCTGAAGACTATTAAAGAAATGACAAGAGAGCTTGCCTAAGAGGGTTCAGGCTGTGTTGAAGAATAACGCTGCTCACACCAAATACTGACTTTAAAGCTTGTTAGAATTATGCAAACTCTCCATTATATAAAAGCAGTGGTAGCTCAGTGATGTTGGACTAGTGATCGGAAGGTCGTGAGTTCAAATCCCAGCACTGCCAAGCTGTCGCTGATGGTTCCTTGAGCAAGGACCTGATCCCTCAACTGCTCAACTGCATAAATGAGATATATGTAAGTCACTCTGGATAAAGGCGTCTGCCAAATGTAAATATAAAAGGGTTTATAAAAATGTATTCTGTATTTACATGCGTGTTCGCACATGTTGCAATAAAATCATTGTTCTCGTCTCATTTTCCCAACAAAATATTCATAAATGAGGGGGGGTCAATACTTTTGCACAGTATTGCATATAGCTCTGTTATGGTGATCTAATGACATGAGCAGGGGTCATAAAACTATGAAAAATATGAACTAGCTCATGAAACGGTCAAAGCTGCTATAAGCAGAAATATGAAACTCGCTTGATGTAATACATATATACAGATCTAAGATGACGTGATCATAGGAATTCATAAAAATGTTATCGTTCAACTTATGAAATTAATTGTAAAGGCTTGAGAACATACCCAGCTGTGTTATTACAGCGTAACAACCTGGTCGGAGGTGAACCGCACCTTATTTAAGAGTCAGAGAAACGTAAAGTCGGTTACTGCGTCGTGTTGCTGTAACACCACCTCACGTCAAGCGATGAAGCTTTTATAAACGTGTACGCCGGTCCGTCAGCTCGTCAAGCCTTATGAACTCTGCTCTGAGGTAAAGTGTTATCGAACGTTTATTAAATTAACCTTTAAAAAAGGTTAAAAAACCCATTATTATCTGATAATGAACTAACACGAACTACGTCGAGCCGAACTCTCTCTGGGAACAGAAACATATTTATGAACATATTTTGTAAATAAAGAGCTTTTTTGTAGTAAACATTGTCTTTCTTTTTATTCAGTAACAAAGCAATTCCCATATACTTGATATATTGCTACTGTAAACCACTTCAGTTTAATTGAATACACTGATATATGGTTTGAAATGTACAATTGTCTTTAATGCATACACACTATGGTTTTTTTTTTTTTTTTTTTTGTCAGACAGGCTCAAGTGCATTTTCACATGTAATAAGGAGTAATAAGCGTCAACGCTGTCAACTTGATATATAGATACATCACACACATTCAACATGGCATCCCTCGGTACGGAGTATATTTGGACGGAGACGGACACATGCAGGACGGCGGGGTACGAGCCGACAGCTATGGGACACGGCGCGAGGATAAACCTAGACGTATGTACAAATCCGCTGGATGGCTCGGGAAAACAGCTGCAGGAAATCCCAGAAGTCTGTTCAAGTCACAGCTGGATCCAGATCCATCCCAGAAATCCGAAATGCAACAAGCCGTGACGACGTTTCCTCCCCGGCGTTAGCCTCATCAGTCAACTCTGAGGGCAAACGTGAAATGTTTCACAGGATGAGGATGTTCTCAGTTTTCCCTCAGGTCTGTGATCGTCCAGCGATAAGGTAAAGTCACAACCTTGGAGGCTTTTATTATGAAAAATATATAAAGAAACCAAGATGTTTTACAGAAGCTAAGCGTGAAAGTTACTCAAAAAAACATGTCCGCAACACATCAGGAATAAAAGTACAACTTGATACAGTTTTGCTTCACACCATCAGCTTTATCCCGGGATACCCAGGCTCGGTGGTTCGAGCTTTAAATCTTGGAGAGGAGATGAAGGATGTGCTTTTCCTGTTTTAAATGAATTCTTAATAGTTAAAGAACTTTAAAGATGCCAGCTCACCCTTCCCAGAATCCTCTGCACCAAGTATCGAGTCACCATTTTTGATGCCATCGATAATCCAAAAACGATCCGCGACACCCTCGGCCACAGATCTTCTATTGCAACGTGAAATCGAAGATGCTCTGTCAAAGTATCTGCGGTTTAAATTCTTTCGACTGACCCATTCCGTTTCCGCACAGTTACTCCGTACGTAAAGGACCAGAACCGGTCTCGGCCATCTCGCAGGCGGCCACGAAGGGAGGAAAAGAGGCGGCGCATTTTGTTCAAAGCTTCCACGTCTGACACGTGAATGAAGAAAAAGTACAAGACGGGTTTCAAAGGGATCGCGAACGGTGACTCTGTGGAGGTTTTGCGGCACAGCAGGTTAGCGGTCACGTGCTTTCAAAACAACCACCACACTGGATTCTGGGAAAGGTGAGTCTTAAACATCGTCGTCACAATGATCACACCGTGATCGTTGCTCATAACGTGGTCTGTTTATTTTATTAAACTGCTCCTGGACAATAGCTTGGAAAAAAAATCTCCCCAATTCGGTCACCACCAGCCAACTCTCTTCTATCCCTCCATAACTATCGCCCAGAGGCTGGTAAAGATCAACACGTCCTTCCACTGAGACTGCTGCTGGTCTTGCTGTGTCATGTGCTATCCGCCCCCTTTTGTATACATGAGCTCACAACTGACTTTAAGCAGGAATATGTAACTACTTATAGCCAAAAAAATATATACATAACTCTGTCATGATAGTATTATAACATGGTCATAGCTGTTCAAATAAATCTGAAATATCAGTCTGCGAGTGTGAAAGCTAACGCATGCTTCCTCAGAGACACGTGAAGGCAGCCGTGTGTCTTTCTCTTTTTTGTTCGAACTGCTGCTCATGCGGTGTAACACACCCAGGGGAAAGTGCTATCCGCCCTCTTCCTCATACATGAGCTCACAGATTGGCCAACAACCTCAATGTCATGGACTAACCCAGTCCAGTTTCTCAGCCACGGATGGCTGCGGCTTTATCCTGATCTCCTGACAATAAGGCCAACACTTTTCCGTTGCAGCACTCGAGAGCTCGGAAACGCTTTGCGTGACGCAGTAATATTAAGTCGTAACATATGCTGCCTTCAAGTCTTATAGGAAAAATCAAAATTACGAAATGGACGCACTTGAACGCCACTGCAGTGTCGTAATTACCACGCAGAAACCCGACTTTCCGAGTCCAGGGTAAGGGATAATTTTGCATGTTAACTGTCCAGCTCTTTATAATCTTTTAATAAGGCAAAAATAAACAACTTGTTGACAACGAAAACCAAAAAATAAATAAAAACAAAAACTTTCTCCCGTTGTCCATTTTTTCCAACCAAAACCACTTGAACACACCACGTTTGGAATCGCCACTTCCGAACTCGTACACGTGAACTTCCGAGGAGGACGTGAAGGCAGCAACTGCACTTTTTACGTAAGGGTAAGAGAACATGACCGGATACAGCGCGTACATCGCACTGCCAGGATACAGAACAGGAACATTTGCTGTAGTACATCATTAATTTGTACTGGAGTGCAAAGGTTTGTGCCCCCCCTTTCATTTTTAAACAGGCAAAAGAGGAAAATGTACCACTTTTAACACTTCATCTACAAACAAAAAAAAATATATAGTTTAAGGATGCTATGGAAAAAAGAAATGTGAGTTTCATGAGTGAAAAGTTGTTGGCTTGTTTTTTTTTTTTTTTACATGTTATTAGAGAATATATTTATATCTAATCCACAAAGGGGAATGCTTTCTGGATAAATCTGAAGTGTATCCCAGGAATACTGGACATGAGGCGGGAATACACCCTGGATGAGACACTGGTCCATTACAGGACACCACGTATATGCACACGCACACACCTAGTTTAGCATAAGCGGAGGAAGCTAGAGGACATGAAGGAAACTCACGATACACTATTTTTGATACATTTACAGTAACATCTGCTTAAAAATAATCTTCAAACAGAAAATGTCTCTGCTATTTCATATATTTGTATATCTTTTGGGTTTCCCCCCCCATAAGGGTACAAAAACTTTTGCACTCAATCTTTGGATTTACACACCTACCTGTTCAAATGGTTTAATCTGCGATTGTGAAAAATCTGCTGCGGATTTTAACAGCTGCAGACTGTTTTGATAATTGTAGATTGCGTTTTTTAAATAGTATTTAATAATTATTAAATATCATTTCCTTTCATCTTTATATTTTATCTTTACGGTTTGTTTTGCTTTAAGTAATTTTTATACTTGTAAGTTTTCAAACTTTTATTTTTATTATTTACTTGGCTTAGTTCTTATTTTTACTCATTTAGTTTTTATTTCTACTTTAATGTTCGGTCAGTTTTAGTAATTCAGTTTGTTAAGCTAGCTAGCCAAGTTTTGCTTTTGTCGCTAATGTGAGTTAGCATTCAATCCGAAATGGATATTAAACATAAATGAAACAAAAAAAACATAAAATTTACCAATTAAGTCAAAGAATTTAAAGTTTGGTGAAGTCATTTCGCTAGACTAATTAGCTGGCTAGCTCCATTTTTGTCATTATATTAGCTAGCTACGCAAGTTTGTTAAATTTAACCACCTAGTTACGTTTTGTAAATTAGCTTATTAAATTGGCTAGAGAGCCGAGTTTTGTTTAAATTAGCTAGCTAGTTATGTTTTTGTGAATTAGCTCTTTAAATTAGACAGCAAGTAGAGATTTGTAAATTAGATCTAATAATTTCTATATCACATTTTTATTTCAATTTCTATCACTCAGATTTCTTCTTCCTCTTTACGTACAGCACCGAGAGATTCTACGACAAAATGAAGTGTTTTATAAAGATGATTGACCGCAGAATAAAACATTTATTATAATTTTTATATTATTTGTGAAATGTGTTTGGCTTGTATCTTACTTTTGACATATGTTACAGTACAAAAGGCCCCCAAAAAAAGAATTTTTTCATAAAAAAAAAAAAGAAAAAAAAAAAAAAGAATTTGCGTACATGTTCAATGTTGATAATCGTTTACAATTCTTCTGTTAAGGTTACAATTCTTCAGTCCTCGGTGTGACCGGTCTAACGCGCCTGCTCGGGGGTTTTATTAGGCGCGAGATGATGTGAGCTGATTGTGACACACGAGTCGTTAACAAACCTCTTTGTGAATTTATGACGAGGATTCGGACAGTGGCCTCTTGTACAATCTGCCCTGCAGAGAATTCAGATATAAAGCGCTGCATTCACAGATTCAGTTAATCGCATGCGGCTCAGATTTCTGACGCAGATGTTAGTCGAGCTTTTTTTTTTTTTTTAAGCAGCTGGGATAACTCTAACCCCTGCAGCTAAGCGTACTCCCGAGTACTCATGTTTACGTGGCCCGGCTGGAGACCACTCAACACTCAGGAGATTCAACATGGACACAGCAGTGCGTTGTGAACGTGTGAGTCATCATCGCACTGGGGTAGAGGGGCGGAGTCGCAGCTGTGCACGTCGCTCACGTCTGGGTGAAAACACACCAGCAGGGCCACAGCGTGTAAATGCTAATGTGCTAATGTTAATGACACGTGGACGCTGATGCGCTCGTGGATGTGTCGAGGTGGAGATAAGCGAATACTGAAGCAGATGTGCTGGATGGGGGGGGTGATAAATATTATATAATCTCATGGTGTTACTTATAAAAATTTTTATATCTCTTTCTTTTCTGTCATAACAGGAAGTTATCCAGGATGCAGGGGTGGAAAATACTGAGTCAATGTACTTTGTTACTATACTTCTACTTCCCCATAAGCATTATTAACAGTTAATACTCTGACTCAAGTACATTTACAAGAGGAGAAAAACACTTTTTACTTCTTTCTTCTTTATTTTGACCTTCGAGATCCTCGTCATGAATCTCAAATGGCATTAAATTTCATAACATTTCTTTTATCTTAATCAGATTTTACGGGAGTCAGCGATTACAGGACGAGATGTCTCATTGGCCAAAAAAAAAAAAAAAAGTTTGCCATCACACAAACAAGTTTAAGTTTGGTAAATTAGCAACCTCAGTTTTGTAATTTAGCATCTTAAACTAGCTAGCTAGTTAGGTTTTGTAACGTAGATAATTAAATTTGCTGGCTAGTTATGTTTTGGATCGTTGCTAACGCGACTTTACAATTCATCATCAAAGCTAGAAAAAGTGTGTTGTATACATTATAAGTTTGGTAAATTAGCTAGTTAAGTTTTATTATGTATCTGGTTAAATTAACTAGAAAATTACATTTCATAAATTAGATCATTCAATTAGCTTTTTAAGTTTTGTAATTCAGCTTAGCTAGCTTGGCAAGCTTTGTAAATTAGCTTTTTAACTTGGGTAGCTAGTTAAGGTTTTTATTTTAGTTCGTTAACTTGGCTGGATGCATTTGGTAGATTAGCTCATTACAATAGCTAGCTAGCGTAGTTTTAATTTCTTTGCAAACATGACTTAGCATTCATTCTAAGAGGGCTATTAAACAAACGAAATGAAATATTACTCTAAACTTCTGCCTTCAAACTAAAGAAGTTGAATTAACTTTGAGTTTGCTAAATCAACTAGTTCAGTTTTCTAATTTAGTTGATTAAACTGACTAGCTAGATAAAGTTTGTAAAATTAGCTTACTAAATTAGCGAGCTAGTTAAGTTTTGCAAATTCACTCCCTAAATTAGCTAGTAATTGCACTTTGTAAATTAGTTAACTTCGCTAGCTAGTCGAGTTTTGTAACAAGGTGACAAATGAAATCTTTTTGAATTTTTTGTGCTTTGAATTGTTTATTGCAAACATGGTTTCACAAAAGTATATTGGGTTCAAGCTGGGAGTAGAAGAGGCGACTGAATAATGGATCAGTAGGACAGTTTCTACTGCAACAACAAATTAAACGTGCGGTTTCTCCGATTTGTAGCGCACAGTTTAATTTGCTCACCCTCAATTTAGCTAGCTATTTAAGTTCTGTTTCTACTGCTGGTGTGACTGGGGAATTCCAAAGCAGTTATTAGACTTTCGCTAAACAGGAAGGCAAATTCTAGGGGTGTGTGAGAGTTAGCAGTGTATCCTCCTCATGGCCGAACTCGCCAGTCACGCGGAGTCAGGCATGAAGTTAAATAATTTACTTAGATGGTTGTCTCCATACTCCTACTTTCACTTAATTATCTTTTTCAGAACTTTTCCCACCCCTGATCTTGGCCAGCATGCTTCAGGAGATCAGCCGATATGCTCTGGTGAAGCAGCAGAGCCAGCAGATTCGACCTCATCTTGTGTGTGCTGGATGAAGGTCTCCATGCGCAGCTCACAAATTCGCCAGCATGAGTTTTGCATATCTACATACAAACATTTGAATAATAAACAAAGCATGTAATGAGTGCTAGGGTGATGCGGAATGAATGAATCCAACCACAGGACATGCTGTAGTCCTTCCAAAGAAAACGTGTGTACGTGTGAGGGAATGAAAAAGAGCTACACTTGGCTTGTGAGGCAGACGGACTTCACGTCTATACTTAGGCTTCACATTTTTAGCTGTTCAGTGTGGGCGATGGCTGACAGAAAAAACAAACCAAACAACTTCCCCACCTACAGCCAATCATGACCCAGATATCCTCCAGCATTCCCAAAATTTCTCCAAGTTCCTCGCCATGCTCAGAAAAGGCAAGTTTCCTATTTTCTATTTTCTCGAATCACAGTATCGCAATATTCTGCGTCTTCTGCAGTTCGGTAAACACACGAGATCTTCTCGCTCAGACTCTTGGCTCTCGCTTTCCCTCTCCTCTGCCTGATGTCTTTATAGCAGCGCAGGAGGATCAGATGGAGTGAGGTGTCCTAGGCATGGAGAGAGAGAGAGAGAGAGAGAGAGAGAGAGAGAGAATGTGCAGGGGGAGGAGTCAGCGAGTTGGTGGGCGGGGTCTCAGGCGTGATCTTCCATGGGGAAAACCAGCCGTGTGCCCCGACTCAGGAGCTCCTGCTCATGTGAGTCCAGCTCTCTCTCCAGCGCCTCCTCAGACGTGCTGCCGTTGCGCTTGCTGCTCTTCGGTCCTGACGCGGATGACGACGACGAGGCGCCGTTAACCGTGATGGCCGTGTCGCCGTACGTCAGCGTCAGGTCCCCGTCTGTCAGGATAAGGTCCGAGTCAGTGTCCCGAAGCTGCTCGCTGTTCTGTGAAGCACAGGGACAAGTGGGAGATGAGGTGAGGGAGAGGGGCGGGGCGCTCAGGTGCGCACACACACACACACACACACACACACACACACACACAAGCTTAAAACAAAGGATCATGAAGGACACTGTGGAAACACAGAAGAGTAAAGAGTGGAACTAGACTTTGAGATTTTTACAGAGGACACACACACACACACTTTATTCAAAAAAGCTTTGCATACCTAAAAAACAGATTGCTAAAATTAGCTACCCAGTTATACACACTTCCAGTCCATTCACATTACATTGCTGAGAGACAGGAAGCCAAGAAAATGACTTCTAGCACTCAAACATGTCCTCATGTCAACATTTTAAACAATAAATATGCAATTTTAGAGAAATAAATCATAATTAGACCCTTAAGCGACTCTTCGGTTTGTCCCCCTAGAGGAAGTTCCAAGTACAACAGATGGTTAGGAAGTGAAGAACTTCCCAAAGAACAATCGTTGAGGAACCCTTGCCTTTACGGCTACAAACTTATCTGCGTGAGCTGTGGATCTGTTACTTTCAGATGATGATGTAAAGGATATTCAAATGGTATTCCGTCATCTAAAAGATTATCTAATGCGATAATCATGTTACGCTAGCGAGAACTTTCCGGGATTTCCGCTTTGAACTTTGTGCTGACCATTACACAAGTCCCCACGCTGTCGACTCCTTCCATGAAGATACAACATGATATCTCAGATCCGAACATCTGAGAGAGTCATTATAAACTTTTACTTTTTTAAATCCGAAAAATAACCATGTTTCATTTCATTCCGAAGAGCTGAAGCAAAAGAAAGATGAATAAAAGAAGAGAAAGGAAAAAGGATGAGGAATAAATAGACCACACACACGCCCTGACCTCGGGGCAAATCAATGGGGCAGATTGATTAGGTGCGGATTGCTGGTTCACACACACACACACACACACACACACACTGATAAAGGATAATGACCAAATAAGGAGTTCATCATTCTCAAGCTGTTCAGGAGGTACAGAAAAAAAAAGAAAAAAGAAAAAGTAGTAGTACAGGAGTGCACAGGAAGTGTGATTCAGACGACAATGACGAACGCTTTAGGGTGCTTTCACACCTATTATTCTCACTGCAGAGTTCGAATCAATACCACAGCCTAATTTATACTCCCGGTTCGTTTGCTATTTGATTTGGTTTCATAACTAAACGAAGCGAAAAAAAGAGCTGAACATAAAACTCATAAAACTCTTTCATTCATTAGTCAAAATAAACTGATGGAAAAAAGGGTAAACAAACTTTTAGCAAGTGTGTGTATAAATCCCCCAAGGGCCGAGAACAAAGAGCCGGCGCTAAATAAATGCTTCCATGATTATATAAATAACAAACTTAAAACATTCTGTGCATCACGCAGAATTCGCTTTTGCCTTTTGTTCACTACAGCTCGGTCTCTTGCTATGCGGCACGTGGCGTTTTGGAATCGGTTCTTATTTGGTGCGAGTTTCGGTTCCCAACCCTGCCTGCTGGAACTGTAGGCTTCTTCTGCTTCCACATGGACGTCTACAGCAGTCCACAGAACTGCTTTATAAACGGGTTTATATGAAGTTTGGCCCAGAGACAGATGAAAGTCTCAGCTACCATCAGAGCAGTTTTGGTGCATGCTGTACAAGCTCTCTAGCGCCACCAATAGGGCAAATCTGATCAGAAGTGATGGTGCCAGAAAGTGCTAGACCTCATCATTTATTGATCCTAGACCCGGTGTTCTCCAGACTTGAGCGATTTTTGTGTTTCCCCATCGCCATATTTCTGACCAACGTTTGCGTGCGTCGTTGCTTTAGCTTTTTGGATCAGTTATTTACATGCAGTGTGAAATGAAACCAAACCAAACAGCAAACGACTCCGTTTCGGACTCGACATCTGGACTGAGCTGTGACGTTTTGTAATAGCGGAGCTTCTCCACTGAAACACATTTCCACTGCCAGTTCTCATCATGGATAACAAAACTGAACTGGTGATGAAAGGACATACCTTCAGATGTCCTTAACAACAACTTGGGGAAGTTATTTTTATGATCGCCATTAAAACAAGACGGGAATTGTGCGTTCAGAAAAATGGTGCTCTATATATATTTATTACTGCTGTGAATTCATCGATGGTCCGTTATTGTAAAGGTTGACATTTATGCAGTTATACATACCAGGAATAAAAATAAACAGCATTGATGGGTTTAATCTTGGACCCAATTACTGTCCATGTGACGCTGGAGGGTGAAATGCTTTCTCAAAGCCAATGCTGTCATACTGACGTTACATTTAGGGCTGTGACAATCACTGACTTTGCTTTTGTCCACTCACAATAAAAGTGAGGGGGGGGGCAGGAGGGCACGGGCGGGAGAGACATTCAGCTCATTGTGTGTGAGGAGCATAATGGAGGACTGTGAGACATTTGTGAACCCAGCCAAGCGTCCCCCTCGGCTACAGTATCAGCATTGAGACGAACAGCGGAATTTGCCAGAATGCGTCGAACTGTGACTGCGCAGTGAATAGCTGCGTTCTTCGCGTCTCTGATATTAGAAGCGAACTGCTCATGGGGTGCCGGTACTGAAAGCCTCTTTTGTGTGACGGAGAACCCGGAGCGCATCTTCTCCCTTCAGTCTGAATATGGATTTGTGGCGTTCTTTCGCTCTGCCTGTTCAAACACCTTTCATAGCAGCACAAAAACATTATCAGTCAGAATGAAGCCTCGTTACTGAGGAACTCGCCATGAGCCACTTCCTCCTGAGAACCGGGAGAGGAAGGAGGTTAACTAACTCTGAATACACTTTAGTTTGTGTGTCAGTGAGCGTAGTAATGGTGGCATCGAATCACTGGTACAAAAATAATGGCACCCATGACTGGGTGATTTCATGAAGCAGCGTTAGAGTGCATCCCAAAATGTGTTATTCCTCTTACACCACAGCAGCTTTGGCAGCTACAACGTATATAGTTTAAAGAACACCATACTCTTTATCCATTTATAGTTACTTTTAACGGCCATGATACGAGTTACTTTACTATGCTCATTAACAGAAAATGTCACCATATTAATGATTACTCACGTTTTTTATTAGATCCAAATTACAAGAGTGTCATCTCTGACATTAAATCTAGAACCCTAAAGGGTTCTTTGCTCTGTTCACCAGGGGGACACCTAGTAGTTCTATGAAGAACCCTGACACAGGGAGATTTAGGAAGCCAAGAACCCAGAAACAATCTTTTTCAAAATGGCGATTATCTGACTCGACTGACGAGTCCTGACGATTGCATTCGACGAATCGGCGGTCTGCACCATTTCTAGCTCAACTCACACATCCCTGTTTGGTTTTATTTGCACCCTGTGTTTCCCACAATGCCATTCAACTTCCTGCTGATAGTGGTGCAGTGGTGATTTATCCCTCTTTCCATCTGTACCTAAAGAGAGATAAGCCCAGCTCCCTCACATCCACTTCAACTTTCAAGCTAATAATCAACTAACTAGCTGAGACACATCTCATTGACGCATGGCATTCTGGGATTTTGCACCAACATCTCCACTGCTTCTAGACTGGACGTCTCATCACGTCACTGGAAAATGGTGAGAAAGAAAAGCAGCTCTTGAGCTTGTTAAGCGCCAACAGTGAAACCTGAGCATTATCACTTGCGTTCAAAATCACTGAATAACAACGTCCACCTGCGATGGCAGCACGGCACACAACCGCCAACTTCTCATAGGAATAACAGGAAAATACCTCAATGAACAAATTAGCACCAGCAAACACATCACCAAAAATTCAATACAGATGAATTTACATCGACGTATATTTACAATTTTAGCTCTATCACTTTACAGCTAAGACAGACGTCAATGCAACTTCCTGTAACCTTTTCTTATCTGTTGAAGACGATGAACATGAGCACGTCACAGCTCACCTTTTGATCCTCGAGATATTGACGCCGATTTATTTGGACGCAGCACAAAACCTGCATTATAATATTTAAGCAGAATCATGTGAGAGCACTGAGTTACAGTATATATTTAGACTCCAGCACCTTCACCAGCCCGTATTCATTCTTACTCAACATTCAGCATCGTGCTGATTAGCGGCCGAGCGCACGCTCAGGTCCAGGTTCAAGCAGCAGCACTGCAGCCCAATACGAATCGGAGGTAAAATATAACACTGACCGGTGGGTTTGAGTAGCAAATGAACAACCCGAGTCTGTCTAGCGGAGAGTGAATGTTTAGCGATGACGTTACACAACTAAAAAAAACCCAAATGTATTTTATCGGATTCAGAGGCTGCTACTTGGGACTTTACAGAATGCAGAAGCAAGAGCTGCTTTACATGAACACTTCTGATGTATCAGACTATTTACATGAACCTGTTCCAAAACTATGCGAGAGATCAAACTGGTAATGAGGAACAGCAGATCAAAACATTTTCCCTTCATGTTTTTTCCTAGTTTCATGTTCATATTTTGTATTGTTTGACATTCAATTATTCATTTGTTGTAAACACTTAATACTAATGTTTTTGCTTTCTGAGCTACAATTCCCAATTTATCCAATTTGGATCCATCTTTAATCTTAATTACATGTTTATTACTGTCTTTACATGATTTAATAAAAAAAAAAAAAAAAAAAACTACTAGACTTTTTTGTCTATTTTCCACTGCTTTCCTTATGCTTGTTTTTCCTTTGTGAAGCACACTGAGCAGCAAGGCTCGATTTAATTTCACCAAAGAGGCCACAGTCCCCTCCGAACGTATTGGAATAGTGACAGAATTTTTGGAACTTTGCCTCTGTACACCACCACAATGGATTTGAAAAGAAGCCATCAAGATGCAATTGAAGTGTAGACTTCCAGCAAGGTGTTTGAAATTAAACATTTAGGAATTACAGCAATATTTACACAGTCCCTCCATTTTCACAGGCTCAAAAGTAATGGAACAGTCGACTGATTTTCGTTTCATGGTCAGTTATGGTCTGTTTCATCAATATTTCTTGCCAAATTAAAAAAGATAAAAGATCTGGAGTGGATTCCAAGTGAAGAATTTGCATTTGGCAGCTATTTATGGGAACTCTCAATATGCAGTCCAAAGAGGTGTCCATGCAAATAAAGGAGGCCATTATTAGACTGAAAAAAGGCAGACCTATCAGAGAGAAACTTAATGAGTGGCCAAATCAACAATTTGGTACATTTCTAAAAAGAAGGAATGCTCTGGTGAGCACAGCAAGACCAAAAGGCCTCAAAGACCACGGAAGACAACTAAAGTGGATGATCGCAGAATTCTTTCCTTGGCCAAAAAAAAAAAAGTCTAGCCAAATCAAGAACACTCTGGAGGAGGTGGGAGTATAATTGTCAAAGTCTACGATCAAGAGACGCCTTCATGAATGTAAATACAGAGGGTTTACCTCAAGATGTGAAACACTGGTAACACTGAAGGACAGAAACGCCAGCTTAGACTTTGCTAGAAAGCCTGCGCAGTTCTGGCAGATTCTTTGGACAGATGAAACCAAGATTAACTCGTACCAGAATGATGGGAAGAGAAGAGTATGGAGAAGGAAATAATCCAAAGCAAACCGCATCATCTGTCAAACATGGTGGAGCTGGGCATGTGTGGCTGCCAGTGGAACTGGGTCACTGGTGTTTATTGATGTGACTGCTGGTGGAATATAGAGCTATACTTTCTGCTCAGATTCAGTCAAATGCTGCAAAACAGATGGTACAGATGGATAATGACCCGAAATATAACGTGAAAATACCCCAAGAGCTTCTTAAGACAAAGAAATGAAATGTTCTTAAATGGCTGAGTCACTCAACGCAGTTGAGCTGCTTTTCACTTACTGCAGACAAAACGGAAGGCAGAAAAATCCATAAACAAGTAGCAACTGAAGGTGGCTGCAGAAAAGATCTGGCAAAGCATCTCAAGGGAGGAAGCAGCATTTGGTGATGTCCATGTGCTCCAGCCTTTAGGAGGTGATTGATTTGCATCCAATTAAAAATGATGCTTATATTTATAATTAAGTTATAAAGTTTAATCATCTACTTGTGAGCCTGTTAAAATGGAGGGACTGTGTAAAAATAATGTTTACTGCAAGATTTTCGTTAAACCCTTTGAATTAATGCATTAATTAATACAATAAACAATTAATGAAAGTCTACACTTCAATCAGATCTTGATGGCTTCTTTTCAAATACATTGTTGTGGCGGACAGACAAAATCACGAAAAGCCTGTCACCGTTCCAATACTTTTGGAGGGGCTGTATATAAAGAAAGCTCATAACTAAGCAACAACAGTGAAACTGAAGAGTCCGTCATTTACTAAAAACAAAAGGGAATTAATTTATGCATCCGAGGGCGAGATTTATCTCTTGTATCAGTGATAAGTGAGAATTAGCTACAACATTTGACCAACTCTTTACACTTTACACCAACTCCAAGGGTAAAGCCCAGTAAACATAAGTTTTTTTATTAAGTACATTAAGCCTCTTTATTTAGATTGGAGTTATGATAGTAGCAGAGTGGCAGGATGTGATAAGAGGAAGCAGACAAATTCATGAATGCAAAATAGCACGCGTTTCAGTTAACGCTCTGGAAGTCACGTATGATAAACATAGGAAAATCCCGGTGGTCTGTGGCACTAGAGTTAAAATTAATAAGACAAATAGTTGAAAGGTTTTGACCTTTAAAAGAGGATTTACACTGTATAATATGCAAGTATGACAACATGGAATAAATAATCGTGACGCAAGAGCGTTTTTCACCACTTTATCTTAGTTATAACAGAATCTGATGCAAATGTCAGATATTCATTTTTCTCTGCTTCAGGTTAGAGGATAGCAGGGGAATGTGGGATCATGTCAGCTGTGTGTTTATCCTGTGTGAGTGCGTTATACCTCATAGGCCTGGGGGCTGGTGAGGAAGCGTGCCAGCGGTCCACAGCAGGCTGGTAAGGTGGTGGTGAGTGGAGGCCCGCTGTGGGTCAGAATGGGTTTCAGGTAGCTGTGTTTACGGTTAAGGACGGAGAACAGAGACAAGGCTCTTGAAAGCTAATACATGCCTGAAGAAAAACTGAATAAAGGGGCACAACACACACAGGTTTCTAATTTAGCTTAATCAGTATCGAGACTTTTCCATAAACAACAGTACAACTTAGAGTCCCTACTTACCTAAAACGACCAAAAATTCACTACAGCTTACTGTCAAATTCCACATTTATAAAAAAAAAAAAAAAAAAAAAAAAAAAAAAAATTTCCTATTTGGTAAGTGAGGAATAACACACTTCAGGGCATGCTGTTATAGAAAAATAATCAATAGCGTTACAACACATCCTGAAGTGCTCATACACAACAATAATTTGTCAGCAATGAATTACGTAATTTTTATCCATTTATAGTTATATTTAAGCATGTTCTCACTTAAATTATAGCAGCTATAAATGGTTGTTCCCTCAACAGCATCTTTTTTTATTACCTCCCAAAGTGGTGGGGAAAAAAAAAAAAGTTATTATACATTTTCAGAGCGTTAAAATAAAATTCATTTTTGCTTTCAAAAGTCTTAAAATCAAGTCAAGTGGACAGAAGACAGATTTGATTTGCTAACGATCTACCTACTTAGAATACCCTCCAAAAAACATTTTCTTTTACTGTTAAACCTGGCTGAGAAATCTATTTTCTATTTTTTTTTTTAACTTTTAATGAAAAATTAGACAACAGAACATTAGAAATGTGTTCATGTGTATTAACCGTTACAAAACTACCTTAAGAAAAAAAATAAAATTATACTATATTTTAAGTAATTTAAAATATTTTTTCTTAAATGTGTGGTTGCACCACATGCCCCATTTAAAGAATGACGCTAAAGTCAACACAAGTTAATAGAGAATAGCTTCTGTTCATTTATTTTTAATGCATAAACGAATAAAATTGTTATTCCTTAATGTAAAAAGGTCTGCAGAAGTTCATATCTTTTCTGTTTTTAAAAAAAACATATTTCACATGTTCTAATTAATATAATAATGCTCTAAACTTACTGTAATACCTGTAAGTAGTTCATTTCTAATGTAAAACAGGCTTTTATTTATTTATTTTGTAGTGCACTCTGCAGTTATACCCTTTGTATTGAGCATATATAGTGAATAAAAAGACATGACCTGGAGAAATTCTTCCTGCATTAAAATGAAATACTGTATTATAAATATGATAAATAAATACAAAGATTGCATTAATGTAAAATAAATAAATAGGTTTTTGGTACACACAAACCAAGTAAATTTAAAATCAACCCACAGAAGGTCATGTCCTGAAATGCGTATGCCTAAGCAACGGTTACTATGTCAATGTTCCATGTTACAACAGGCACAGACGCACATGTGGCTCGTCTGTAATAAACACCTGTAGGTCAGCTGGGGAACTCGTGGGCTCAGCTGTGCAGGAAGTGGAAGAGGAACGTGAGAACATGTGAACATAAATTTCATAAGAGCTACAATTAGGTTCAACACCTGCCTCTTGCTCTGATTCCCAAAGCAGAACATGCAGCTAGTGAAAGATAATCAGTACTTAGTGTTACAGCTTTACCTGAGACTGTTACAAAACTCTGACACTGGAGACTCCTTCCATACATGTTAAACAAACATCTCCTCGGTTTAAAGAAACGTCATCATGATTATTATGCACATTGCGAAAAACACATGTATAAAGAGCAGTGTCCATGTGAATGAGCTGTTGCTATAGAAACTACAACAGATTAGAACGAGCTTATACAGTCATGTGGAAAAAAGTACGCCCTCCTTAAATTCAAGGTTTTAAATTGATCAGGGCTTAAGTAACAATTGTGCGGTCTTACCAACTTCTATAAACTATTTTCTTCCCCAAAAAAATAAACAAATTTGATAATAGCGATTAATTAGCAGCCAGGTGTTACTAATGAAATGCACAAGTATATTATCAAGAATTGCGACTATCTATATAAAAGCAGAACTTTTGTCAGTTTGGTGCTCTGGAGCACTCAGGTGTGCGTCTTCATCATGCCAAGAAGAAAAGACCTCAGAGAAGCAATTGTTGCGGAGCATCATTCTGGGAAGGGTTATGAGGCCGTCGCCAAACGATTTGAAATTCACCATTCTACAGCGAGATGGACTGTTTACAGTTGGAGAGGACATTACATGTTTATGTGCATGACAGCAGAATCAGAAAAAGGCAGATGGCTTTCAATGAATGGTGTCTAGGAAAAAGCCCCTTCTCTCCAAAAAAAAAAAAAAAAAAAAAAAAAAAAAAAAAAGAGAGAGAGAGAATGACTTACATTTACAAAATTGCATCTGAACAAACCACAAGGTTCCAGAACAGTAGCCATCGGACTGGTGAGACCAAGGTGGAGAATTCTGGGCATCATGCACTGCACCTCGTTAGGTGAAAATCACAACATATCGCTACAAACCCATCATACAAACCTCATGTGAAGCATTGTGGTGAAGGGGTGATGATATGGTCTGTTCTGCAAGCCACAGGACCTGGGAAATGTGCAGTCAATGAGGCAACGATGAACTCCACTTCACACAAGAATATTCTTGAGACAAACGTTATCCTGTCCATCTAGCAGCTTCAGTTGGGCCAAAATTGAGTCAAGCAACAGGTCAATGATCCCAAGTACACAAGCATATTGACATTTCAATGGCTAAAAAGAAAGAAAGAAAAAAAAAAAAAAAAAAAAAAAGGTGTTGGGACTCGCCAAATCAAAAGGCCAGACCTCAAACCCACTGAGATGCTGTGGTGGGAACTTGAGAGAGCTGAGCATAAACAAATGCCCTCAAATATCAACCACCTGAAGCAATGTTGTCAAGAGGAGCGGGCAGAAAATGTTTACTTCCAAATATTGTTGCTAAATGTGGCCCTACCTGGTATTATAGGGTGTACTTATTTTTTACCCACCTGGTTGCTGGTTTACTTGTTGGGAATAAAATGAGAACATACCATTTTATCTTGTGTTTCTTGTCGTCACTTGAGGTTAACGGTTTACAGAAGATGATAACGATAACGCAATGGTTATGTAAGACCTGATAAATAAAAACAGAATTGAAAGAGGGAGTATTTTTTCCTCCGATGGACCTGGATTTCTTCTCTTCCTCTCTACCTTTCTTTTCTTCCTCTTTCCCTTTATCCCTCAATTCAATTCCCCACTCAAAGCCCAGCAGAGATATGCACCCTGAACCGTTCCCCCAGATCCTGTCACTGCATGCTGCACTCATCTTTCTTGAGACGTGGCAGCAGACCTCAAGTGCCTTCCTTCTTTTACTTCTGTTTGCACAGCGCTCAAGTGATGTCATGGCATTGAACTGACTGAGGCGAGTGACACAAAGGAAAGAAAGAAAGAAAGAAAAGAAAAGGTAAAGTGCAGCATGTGCATGAAGAGCTACTCCAAGTGCTGAAAGGATACTTGTGGTCAAAAGTGTACCACAGTCTGAAGAGCCAGGCGCTCTCCTGCTTCGTTTTGCTCTGGCCCTCCTGCTGACTTCCATCCTATAGAGAACAGAAAGGAGAGGAAAGAAAACGCACCCGAGTCCCTGAGCATACATCTTCACTCACAACAATTCGATTCAATTGTATTTTTATGAAATGCCAAGTCACGATTTCAGCAACAGCAACAAAACAACGTGGTGACATTTTATTTTCTCAATTGTACGCAAATTAGCAGTGACACAACAAAATGGCAAATCCAAAACAAACAATCGGCTCGAACAATTTGACATTTCTTCAGTTCCCCACTCTTGCACAACTTTAGTCCCGACCTGCAATTAGTTCCCTTTTACTATCTGACGTGCAATAATGGAACAAACCATGGTTTCGTCTTATTCCATCATAAACAACCTCGCATTAAATGAGTGCCTAGAGACTTAATGAAAACTAAAGCTTGGAAGGAAATAGTTCATTGGTGCTAGGGAGTGAACATACACGAGTCCAAAAGTTTGCAAACACCTCAGACTTGGTTTTTCAGAACTCCACACAATTAATGTTATGATACACTTCAATTGGCAAATCATGTAGGCAGTATGTGATCATAGATGATTTACAGACAGATTTATTTCAGCTTTTATTCGCTATATCTGAATTCCAGATGAAGCATTAACTTTTACAAGATTCTGATCGTCATAATTAGGAGTGCACATGCGGATGTATTTAAAGGACAGTGCTGTTTCGTCGTTACCAAGAGAAAATCCAAGCAACTCGGGTAAGAACACATGAAAAAATGTGGGCCTGAACTAGTCCGGTTCCTCCTTAAGAGAAATTTCCAAACAACTGAAGCGCCTGTACAATCAAATAAACCAATATAAAATCCTGGAACCACACAGACACTGCATCATTCAGGAACGATGAACAATTTAACAAATTCAATCCCATGGATGAAGGAATGTTGTTTGGAAAGGTTCGACTGAACCCCGAGACTACAACAAAAGAATGAAGGCATAAAAAATGCTTTGCAGGAGATCACAAGCCTTTGGAGGCCTGATCAGTGCAATGTATGGAGGAAGAAGTCTGAGGCTTTTAGTCTGAAGAACACTTCCGGAGCCATATTAAGGGTTTTTGAATTTCAATTCAATTCAACTTTATTTGTATAGCGCTTTTAACAACAGACATTGTCTCAAAGCAGCTTCACAAAAGTATATAAATTCTGAATATAAACTTATACATTTTAAAGAATTTAAAGAAGAAAATCTGAGAGAGAGATGTTTTGGTTTAGACCATGTTTTGATTTATGAACTATTATTATTATTATTAAGAAATATGTTAAGATTGTTTAATTACCTTTGATTGGATAGCCCAAAGAAAATTGGTTGATTATCTGTGTGATGTATCTGGATTTCGTTTCATAGGAAAAGTTAACCGGAGTGCACAGCAAATAAATTAATTAATATTTATATTAATAATTAATCAATTATGTTCCAGTTATTTTGAATAGCTTGTATTTCTGTGCATGCTTTATGGAAATTGTGTCTCGGCAAATCCCAACCTAAACTCCAGTGGCTAAATGGAACATTCTTGATTGGATTAGCCACTATAAACACCATCCCAACTGTGAAGCATGAGGGTGGCAGCATCATGCTGTGGAAACACTGAAGCAACACCTGAAGACAGGCAGAAAGTTAAAAATTGGTGTCTTCCAGCAGGACAATGATCCAAAACAAACCTCTATGGGGTAAGAAAATGGCTTCAAGACAACAAAGTGAAATTAACAGCGTGGCCATCACAAAGTCCTGACCCGAGTCCCAAAGAAAATCTGAACTGAAAATGCGTGTCTGAGAGCAGAGGCCCACAAACCTGACTAATGCCAACTACCACATACTAACACAGTGTGTAAACTTCTCACCCACTGAAAATCTGGTATAATAAATATTAGCTGAAATAAATCGGTCTCTTATCTTTTATTTTGAAATGACCTCTTATGAAAAATTGTGAAAAACTGAGTTTGAGTGTCTTTAGATGAGGTGTACGTAAACATTGCCTCAAGCATAGCTAGCACAGTCAGCATGCTTTGCTAATCTAATCTGCGAGCAATGCTAGCACAAAGCTGAGCATGTAACATGCAAATGAAAAAGAATTTTCACAATAATTAGTGTGTTATTTAATTTGCATTTTACAGCTTCTACTCAATTCCAACCTCCCAGATCTGAGCAAGATTCCAATTTAAGTCAAATATCAGATTAGAGATGTAATAGAACATAAATAGCAGTTGCACCGCTGCTTATAAAAAGTGTTTGTGTGTGTGTGTAAACAGAAAGCTGAAAGATGTGGTCAAGGTCTTCCGTTCTTGCTCTAGGTTAATCTACAGTCAAGCTTATGTAACAGTCTTAGCTTTGTGCAAAATGTAAAAAGTTAGCAGCGCTTTCTTGCAACCAGCGTGCTTGTGGTTAGCTGTAAAAGGTGTCAATTGTTGTAGCAAGTTCTGCTAATCTGATCTTTAAGACATGAAATGCCTTCGCAGCCAGTAACTTCATCAGCATTCTCAACTGAAGACATCTTGAAGATATTCTGGCCTGCACTTACCCCTTGAAGGACCTGGAAGCTGTCTCCACATGGCTGAAGATCTTGATCAGGGTCCACCCCAACTCTAAAACAGAAATAAAGACTGTACATAAGTCTCGTGGGGAAAAAAAAACCACCACCACTTCAACACACACTTTAATACATTTCATATTGTATTAATATGTATATTTAATGGTGCTTTCAAGAAGTGAATACATGAGCCAACATACAAGCCCGGAGTTGCTACACTGATGCTAAGCAACCATGTAAAGCTAAGTAAAGCTAAACATGCAACCAAGTGTGTCTTTTACACAACGTTACACAAGGTTGAATGACAATAGAAAAGAATTTTCTTTTTTTTTTTTCAGATTTTCAAATTTGTCAACAATGTTAACATTTCCGTCATATTTTATATATATATATA
>JAQQZX010000037.1:1331217-1352813 GCA_030068355.1 Notoglanidium maculatum
GCCCCAGAAACCAACAACAGCAGCGGTAACCAGGAGGAACCCAAACAGTACAGCTGGGACAAACGGGAAAAGGTGAGCGCGCGCGCGCGCGAGAGAGAGATAATGAGCTTCCTGTTTAAGCTTTCTTTAAATAGATGGAGCTAATTAACGACGTGGGGCCTCTTGTGTCCAAAACATAGGGCTAATAATATCTCCAAATGAGCCTTAATAAGAAGAGGTAAGGAGTGGAAGGTAAGCCTGTGGCCATGATTGCATTGCATTAAAGGTGCAATACTCCATTTTCTAAATTTCTCGCTTGTACAAATAACCTGACAGGTATGTAGAACATGCTAAAAAATATAATAGATCAGGTCATTGCCTTAGCAGAAGTGTAATAATTGGCTGAGAAACCCCGTTCGGAAAAGTGCTTTCCGGTCCGGACCCAGTGTTGTGTTTGGATGAGCCTCCTGTCAGTCATTAGTGATGGCAATAACGGCTCTTTGAAGGGAGCCGATCGAGCTTCTGACTCCTTTCCTTCCCCAGAATGGCTCATTGTTCTCTTGCCTTTTTTAGGGGGGCGGGGTTACTATGTTTATCTAAGAAATAGTCACTAGGATAATGATATGGTAAGATTTGGATCAGATTCACATTTAGACATACCACTGATTTAATTTAATTTCGTGTACTAGGTTTAACAGCGCTACATTGCTCCTGTTGCGAGCCCTAATGATAACGATGCTTTGTAAACATTACACAAGGTGATCCCTCTGCTCTGTCAGTGAATTTACTACTTTGAATGTGTGAAATTGCGTAAAGGTGCCTTGCCTTGTCTTAAATGCAATTCACTTAATATTAGAAAACTTTTTTATTGGCACAATAAAAAAAAAAAAAGTATAATGAACTTTGATGCAGATCAGATGGATAAGCAGCTATCTGAAAAACCTTTCACATGAGCTCATTTTTAATAATAAATAAATCACTCTCTTCTTTTGCTCTGTAGATTTCCTGACCACATGATTTCTTGCTCTCGCGCCCGCGCGCTCACGCGCTTGCTTGTTGAGATGGGAACTTTCAAAACCAGCACTTGACAAATCGTACTCATTCTGCCTAACATCTACCTCTTGTGACTGGCAGGTTCTTACTGTTCACCCAAAGGGGAGGGAGTGGATTTAGGGCAGGCAGTGAAATTTGGGAACAACAATAAAATGAACAGCTCTCAAGTACAACTCTGTTCCCTTTTTTGTACTAAAGAACCGTTCTAAACAATGAGATCTTTGCAAAGGTAACCTTACTATCAGTCATGTTCTAGACACTTTGTGAAAATGGGTGGGAATTGAGATGGGGTGGGGTCAAAGATTGTAAAAAATTGTTCAAATGTCAGATCCACCTGCATAACCTTGAGAGAACTAATCTTACCTAATGCACCTTTAAACTTCATTTTAAATTTCATTTTCACACCCAATGCAGATCTCAAGTGTCACTTACTAGCCACAAAAAAGGCTATGCAAATTTCCCCAACCACATCTCTGGTAGCGTTTCAGTGTGGTTCATGTTGGCTACACCCGCTGGGCCATCATCATTTTCATCTATCTATTTGTGTCAGTGGTAATCTTTTGAAGACTCGCATGATTTCACATGTTGGCCAGGTGCTAATTAGATTAAAGGTAAGGTTAGGATGTCTAACTTGTGTCGGATTAAAAAAAGCAGAAATAAAGCTGCATGAAATGGAGAACGCCCAGAAGAACCATCATCGCTTGTCCTCAAGGAGATTGATGGCAGTATGTCCAGCCTTTGCTGAGATATCGCGTCACTTCCTGCTTGGTGACGGCAAATTCGTTCATGTGTTATGGATGAATTATCCCGCATATCAAAAATCCGAGAAATTAGTTATGTTTGTAGTATATTTTCCCTGCTGGTGGCGCTAGAGGCCTTGAGCAGCGTACACCAAAATTGTCCTGTAGTCGGCTGATGATGTCTTCTATCATTGTGCCAAATTTCATCAAAAGTGTACAAACCTTTCTGTAGACTCCCATTGTGGAGGAAGTAGAAGAAAAGGTACAGTTACACTGCGCTGCTTCTGTACCTTCTGTGCTTGGGCCCTTAATGAAAATAATATCCGCCACTTTCTCTTTCACAAACTCTACGTTTTTAAACTCGATGGCTTACGCCAAAATGTATTGCAATATGTACAAATAATCATCTAACACTGTTGCGTTCAAGCGTTCAGGTTCCCTACATATTCTTTTCATCAACATGTATCATGGTGCTGTTCTTTTCTGGCTTCTGATTGGTCAGAAGGTTCTTGATGGTTATTTCTCTATTGTAGTGCAGCTGCTAATCAAATCAAGCTTTATATTGCTAAGACGTCTGTACAAGACGTTTCTACAGCAACAGCTCGTTCGCAAGGTGGACGCGCCATAAAATAAATGGATTAAAAGAGTTTTCTCTAAAGAGTTTAATGCTTAAGGAAGGAGTCTCCAGTGACAGCGCTTTGTAACAGGCTGTTACAAGTTTTATTTTTGGTTACATGTTGAAACTGCTACACGTGCATTTTATTCATTCATGCACTAAAAACCCAAAACAAGCAGGGGAAAACTGTTTACCTGGCAACACTACCCATCAGCTCTAAAGGTACTTCCTTCAAAGCCAAACATCTGGCAAAGCTTTAAACTGATTCTGTAAAATGTTAAGAATGTTACCTAACATGTATGTCATTTTATAACACAAACTCTAACCTAATTACATATCAGGATACTATATCTGACTTGTTTCTTGTTGTTGCTGTGTAACGACAGGTTCATAATTAGACTAGAGGGTGAACAGTGCACAGGAGTAGTCCACGTCTCAGATTTGCTATTTGAGGTCTGAGTCAGGGTGGCATGGTTAATGTACAGGGTGGCAGCTGCCCCTCCAAAACAATCCACCCCCTCATAACAGCAACTCTGACTTTCCTTAGCAAACAAGCGACGTTCTGCAGAGTTTTTTGGTACTTCGTTTGACATTTGGCTGACATTGAAGAAAAACACTGCACGATGGCAGGTTCGCGTGGAAAATCTGCACCTGCACTTCCGGCCAGCATCAGCCCTGATACTGATGCACCATATCAGATGAAAACAAAATGAAGCCCTATTTGGACTGGATTAGCTTTACATACGGATGTGGAGTGAGGTAATTATTACTGAGGTAGCTCTGGAATTATAGACGCTCCAGAAAGCACTTGCTCGTTTCTCTCATCTCTAGTCGAAATCAAAATCAGAACCACGTTAAAAACGCAGAACAGTAAAATACAGATTTTGGTTAAATCGTACACCGACACTGTTGACTGTATCTGACTCTCGTCATGCAGGTTGACCCGAAAGACTTCACGCTGAGCGGTTTGAAGGACACCACCGCGGGTCGTCTGCCCGGGAAACTGAACGGTCAGCAGTTCATCATCCAAGAATGCGAAAACTGCAACATCTACGTGTTCGATCACTCGGCTACGGTCACCGTCGACGACTGCGTCAACTGCCGCATCGTTCTCGGTCCCGTCAAAGGCAGCGTCTTCTTCCGGGATTGCAGAGACGTTAAGTGCGTGGTGGCGTGCCAACAGTTCCGCACCAGAGACTGCAAGAAAATGGACGTGTTTCTGTGCTGCGCCACGCAGCCCATCATCGAGTCTTCTACAGGCATGAAGTTCGGCTGTTTTCAGTACTATTACCCCGAACTGGCCTTCCACTTCAAGGACGCGGGGCTGAGCATCTTCAACAACAACTGGAGCAACGTACACGACTTCACGCCCGTTTCAGAAGAGAACAACTGGAGTCTAATGGCCGAGGACGTCGCTGTGTTGGAGCACGTTCCTCTTCCCGATCCCGAGTCGGAGTTGAAGGGCGTCCGCGTGTCTGCCGATAAGAACCGCAGCCTCGTCCCGTTGACCAAAGGAGGGAGGAGAAAGGAGAGCGAGGAGTCCTGCCTGTTCATCTTCTTTGCCGGCGATTACACCACGGCCAACGCTCGGAAGCTCATCGATGAGGTAAGAGTTATTCAGTAATCGCCATTTAATGTGGAGAAATTCTGTTGATTGTTTGTCAGTCTTGTCTCCAGACTAATTTTCTAAACAGAAGTTTCAAATTTCTGATTTTCTTTGGACTCATGTGAGTAGGTTGATCACCTGTACAGCTCATTTGCATTCAGCGAATGCTCCACAAAACTCCATAAAAGGTCATGCACACAGACAGCACGGAGCACGAAATGAACCATCAGGGCTGAGAAACAGAAGTGGAAGTTATTTCGACTTGCCTCTATGCCAATACAAATATTTAATAATGTAATAACGATAAGCGAGTGCTAAGTCCGCCGTCAGCTGAGGTGTTTGTTTACGGCTCTGCAGAGACAAACCGGCCCGTCCTCCGTTTATACACCGCCATTTCTTTTCCCAACACTGAACGGTTCCTTTTTATCTGTCCTAATTTACAGGTTTGTGTCGACTCGCTTTCTACATTTTTTTAGACATTCTTTAATTAATGCCAGTAAACTAAAATAAAAATAAAATGTAAAAAAGTTTTTCATTAAATGACCTGGATGATGTATAATGGATGGTGGTGTAGAATAAAGAGTTGACTTCGACTAACCTGATGCACTGAATCTGTAAGCCTCCTACTGTAACTTAACTTCTAAACATGTTTTAGACGTCAGCGTCGTCTTTGACATTTTTAAACGTGTTTTAACATGATCACATGCTCCGTCTTCCTCGGTGGAACGTCTCTAACTTCCCTTTACTCCTTTTGCTAAAATGTCCCAGAGGCTGTAAAAAAGGGCTGATGTTGTGTTTTAGTGTCGTCTTAATTTTAAATAGTTGCCCGAAACCATCATTCATTAACCACACTGAGAAATGAAATCGGTTTCCTCCATTTACCACACCCAGAGAGAGGGGTGGGGTTGGGGGAGGGGGGGGACAGACGGAGAGAGATTTTCTTTTCACTTTAAAAAAAAAGAGAAGTGCGCTATTTACTTTATTACGCTTTTCAAGCGTGAGTGATTTTACTTCTGAAACTGATTTGTAACTGATGTATGTTGATTATATACAGGACGTCTGACTGCCGGTGCACAAAACCTCCTGCTTGGAAAAGTGAGACGTTCATTTCCATTTAGTCTCCAAATCAAATGTTTTCCTGCTTAAATGAAGTGATGTCGCTGTTCACCTGTTTTGTGTAAACAAACACTTCAAGCTTTGACTGGTTTAGGAGCGAATACTGCGGGTATTTAAAGTTTACACACCCCTGTTACAATGACAGGACTTTTTCCACCCTCAGTGTGAAATTACGACATGTACAGTTACGTGAAAAACAATCAAACATTTTAGAGAAAAAGAAAAAAGTTACAATAACCTGGTTGCATAAGTATATCATGTTCAATAGCAATTATCATACAGCTGTCACCAATGACATCCCCGAACAAAGCTCAGCTGATTCTGCAGGATTTACTTCACACCTTGCTTTTACAGGATGTACAGCAAGTACAGGATCTCAAAGGTAACAGTCAGGACGGGGTATAAAAAAGTTTCCAAGATATTAGATGTACCAAGGAACATGGTGAAGGCCATCATCCACACGTGGGGAACACGGAGTACCACAGTGACGTCACCAAGAACAGGACGTCCCTCCAGAACGTACAAAAGAACAAGACCGTGAGGTGGACAGGAGACCTACAGGAGCTGCACGCACTGATTACTCTCGTATTCTTCACACGTGGCTATACAGAAGCCCTTTCTCACAAACAGCATCCGAGTCTGGCTAAATCACCCTAAACTTCTTGTAGCAAAATGTGTTCTGGTCTGATTAAACCAATATATGTTTGGTGCAAAAAAGCACATCACCAAAGGATCATGCCCAGGTGAAGCACGGTGGTGGCGGCGTCATGCTATAGGGCTGCTTTTCTTCTGCCAGCGCTGGGGCTTTTTATCAAGGTGCACGGAAGTATGACAAGCCACAAATACCAGTCGATTTTAGTGCAAAGTTCAAGCTGTGCCAGGCTGACAGACTCTTAAACAAAAAGACTGAGTGGTGTAATAAAATCAGACGGCGCTTCAACAAAGTATTAGTGTCCATTTTAGACTATTTTTGTTTACTTTGCAATATCAGCTTAAAGGTGGAAAAGATCTGACATGATGTTTTTATCGTGCCATTCTTTTACTTCACAGAACCCTGCCACGGGCAGAAAGCCTGTAACAGGGGGTAGGGTGAACCTTTTATATCCACGGCACATGATGAAATTAGAAGAATTAGCCTCATGTTTCATTGTAGGAGGGCAAAAAGGGAACTGTATCGTCGTCCCCTTACACCAGGACACAAATGAAACGGAGCTAAATAAGAGGTGTATCCATGAGCTAGAACAATCTTGTAATTGCGTTTGCTCAGGAAATGGCACTGCTCTATCCTTAATACATAGTCATTACAAAAAAAAAAGAAGAAAATTCTGTGGTATGTGCCCTTAACCGACACTTTTTTGAGAACAGGAAGCTTTCATCAAAAGGGGAAACTTGCAGCAATGATTTAGGCGTCCAAATATAAAGCTGATTTTACTGGGCCTGAGAAAAGCAACACTTATTATAGTGTTAAAGCGCTCGTGTTACGCCAGAAATGCAAGGTGGCATCGTCAGGGCTGCGTGATAGCCAAAACGCTAACATCTTCATCATGATCATCTGCTCCATAGTGAAGTCAAGACGGTTCATCCTCACGCTCGTGTGTTCCTGTTGTTGAACGTTGCGACTTCCTGGTAACAATTAGGGGAAAAAGAAGCACGTTGTATGGGTGTGATGGTCGGGGGTGCGCATACTTTTGCACATTTCCCGACAGCTTCAGGGCGGAGGAGTTTGCGTTTCGAGGTTTCTCCGGAGCACAAATAAGAGAGGCTGGTGAGGGAAGTCTTTGGTGTTTATAGCTGCTATAACAGAAGTGAGAACAGGAAGTGACACGGAAAATCGAATGTAACTATAAATGGATAAGAAGTTCTTTTAATACATAAAAACATGCTGGCAAATCGTCGAAAAAAAATGTGGAATAAACACTTCAGGATGTGCTGTTAGGGGGAATAAACTTCAACAGGTTTACAGTAACACTGCTTCATCATGACAGCTCATCATTTCTTCCTTTTTTTTAACTGTAGGATAGGTTGCCATAGTAACCAAGAAGCAACCCAGTGAGAGATTCCTCCAGATTGGACGTGCGTTTCTGTAATTTTGTTCTGTATGTGCAGACGACTGCCAAGGGCTTCGTCCTCATCCAGACCAAAGAGGTGTCCATGCGTCCTGAAGACGTGAGCAGAGTTTTCCAGAATAGCGCGGAGGAGCTCACCGAGTGGACGGCTAAAGGTCAGATACCTCCTCCTTTTATTATTATTATTATTTATTTTTAAAAAACACAACAAAAGACTTGGTGTGTTAAAATCACAGCATATAGAGTCTCATAGGTGTGGCTTTTTTTTCTTTTTCTTTTTCTGCTTGCTTGTTTTTAAGCTTAGCATAGCAGCAGAGAGACAGGAAGTTGAGGTTTGAGCACATGGTCATGTTTGAGTCATCAATTTTCAGGATCTTAAACCAAAACAAGGGTGGGTCAGGGTTTGGATGATAACCGCTAAACATATCATCATTTATACAGAGGTGTGTGAGGAGAATTTCCGGTCTGATTGGTCAGAGGGTGTGGGTTATTTCTGTATAATTATTAATGTACCTGTTTCTACTACTGTAGCGTTTCCATAGTAACAGCGCTTACACGTGGATGTGTATTGCAGATGTCGTGCTTTGTAAATCAGCCCTATTTTTGCACTGACAGCGCCCACAAATCTATTTTCAGAGCGCTTCTGTCTTATTGTTGCTAAGTTACAAAAACCATCTAGCACCTTCATTTTACGCATCAAGCCTCTGTGACTTTAGAAAGGTCAGCTATAACGATGGAAAGAATTCACGACCTGCGTTCAACACGGGAATTGATACAAGTTCAAAAAGAAAATATCATAAGCTTGATTTTGATTGGTCACTGAGATAGAAGTGACACTGACGAGCTTCGATAATTTTGAAACCTCTCAGATTTTTTAACTTGATCAAAATGGAATATTTTATGCCTGTAAGTCCTATTGAATAATTTTTATCTGTTTGTTTATTTATCAGTTTATAACCTTGCTCTTGGCATGAGTTTCGCCCTCAGTGATGGCACGCTGCTAAAAGCGCTCAGCCGCTTCGTAGTGGCACACGGCCCTTTCATACAGTGTACAGATGGGTGATTTACAGTAAATCGCGCTGCACACGTAAGACAATTTTTACGGAGGCAGATGACCTCGAGGGAGGATGGAGGATTTGCTCTCCAACTACAATTTGCATTCATTAAACAGACCCATTAAATCTGCCCGTGATGGCGCTCATGTTCTGTACTCGGGCACGGTTAGCGATCACACTGATATGAACCATGCACGAGTCCAACTGAACCGCGCTTGAGCACGGCACACAGCGATCACGCTAGTGAACCGACCCATGGGTCAAACGTGCTCGGGCACAGAACGGATCACCTGATGTGAGTACGCCCGTAGTTAAGCTAGCTAAGCTCATTTATACAGAGTCAGGGAAATAAACAATTTCATGCTTTTGTCATATGTCAGGACGTGGTGCTCTGGGGGGGGTCAGAACTCTGAGGGGGGAAAAGTCAAAACTCTGAGAGGGGAAAAGTCAGAACTTCGAGGGGGGAAAGAACTCTGACTTTCCTCAGGATATTCTCACAGATTTTAATTTTTTTCAGAATTCTTACATTTTCTCAAAATTCTCTGAAATGTATTTCATGTGGCCCCAGCCCTCTCCCGTAGTTTTCTGATGGAGTAACTTTTTTTTTGCCACAGAGGATCGTGAACGAGCTGCTGTTGTTATTTTGTTTATTAATGCAACAAAATGTACAACTTCATTCAGACTTCTTTCTGCGGATTGATATGATTGGGCGTGGTCTTTCAGAGTCTATGATCAGAACTGTATCTATAGCAGCGCTCTGCTATTCAGAAATAACAGATCATAGAATGCTGTAACTGGCCAATCAGACTCGAGCGTTCAATAACGCCGTGTATATACAACGCTGCAAGAAAACTACAGGAAATCTGCTCGTCTCAGACGCCCTTGCTGACTTAGCATGTCCTTGGTGTTTCCTGTTTCGGTTTAATGGTGTGGGTGTGTGTGTGTGTGTGTGTGTAGGTCCCGTGGTGGCTCTTGAGCTGAACGGAGACGGCGTGGTGGAAGCCTGCAGGATTATCGCTAACGAGGTGTTCCAAGGAGCAAAGGTAACTACAGGACAATTATCTTCCTGAATAAACATTCCAGCACTGTGATGTCATCAGCATGCGCCTCCGACTCTGACCAAATTTCCCACGAATCCACTTCCAGATACGAAAATTGTTGTGTCGAATTCCTCCAAAATACAGTTTTACAAAGGCAAAGCTCACTGTAATCTTCATTTAAATACACACTCTTGGGATTTCTGTTAAACTCGGAATCTGGGAATATCCTTCCTATCAGGAAATGCGCAATGGAACGCCACACAGTGAAAGATCTCTAGCTAGTAAAGTCGGATTATTTCAGCAACTCCAACTTGAGAATGAAGAAGTCATGATAGAGAGAGCGCTAGAAAATAAGAACATGATGACAAAAATTGGATCTGTTGCGTTTGTATGTCCGTCTGTGTTTATTTTTTAAAATTCTCATACAGCTGCAGAGGAAACGCCACTTCCTCAGTGGTGGTGATGATTAAGAGGAATAAAAACACTTCAGGAAGTGCCGTTGTAGGGAAATAATCAGCTGTGGCGTGTAACAGTGACTAACAGTGTGGATTATTTTCCTAAACCAGCACGTCACACTGTGTGTTATTCCTTACTTAAATTCATACCCAGTCGCTTTTCAGGAGGGGCAGGAGCCTGATTCCGTGTCTGATGACATCATAAGCAGCGACTGGTTAAACATTTTAATACGGATGTGTAGAAATCTTGCTCAATGACTTGTCTGTTTCTTGTTTGTTTGTTTTTTATTCACAGGTGTTTGTTTCTGAGAATAAAAATTCAGCCTCGCAGGACATCGACAACTTCTTCAACTTCGCTGACATGCAGTTGGGACTGTGACCAGGATCGAAAGCAAACTCGTTTTTTTAACTTGCAACTAGAGGTGAACTAGAGTTCATGATCTAGCCGTGAATGTGATGAAGCGGACGCAGAGTCCACTCGCTCTCTCATGTCTCTCTCTCTCTCTCTCTCTCTCTCTCTCTCTCTGATGTTTTAAACCTGTGGTGCTCAGTAGTGGAGTCTGGGGACCCCTAGGGGTCAGGAGGTCAGAGTGGTGGAAAACACAAACCACCATTAACCATCAGAGGTATTATATTATCATTGAGGGCTTTTTAATAGTCATTAGTCTGGAAAGAAATGCAAACCTTAATAACTCGGTCTGAATCAGGACAAAATGGATTCATTTAGTTTCGATTCACGATGTATATAATGAAACGAATCATTGGATGAAATTGAAAAAAATCACAAACAAAAGAGCCGGCGGTAAAGAAATGATTAGATAATACTGTAAATAGTAAGTGTAAAACATTTTAAATGTCGCATCCAGAGTTTTTCCTCTTTTTGTCTGCAGCACAAAGCATAAAGAGTGTTTGATTCACTTACTGCTGGTGAGTCGATTCACTCACAGGCGAGTCGATTCACTCACAGGTCACGCTGGAGTTCAGTCGGAATCGAATCAAGAGCGCTTCACTCACTTTTCCTGTGAAAGGGAAACACTGTAGTGCCAGTAAACAGGTAAAATGTTGACATAATGAGTCTAGATGTTTAGATTAGGTTCATAAAATTCAGTCTGTACTCAGCAAGTCTATGGTTGGTTTTTATTTAAACATCAAAATGGCTCCTGGGCTACAAAAACGTCCACAACCCCTGGTTTAGACAATAATTTATTTTGTACTGCTGCTAAATTGTACATTTTTGCTGTACGTTATGCTGTTCATTCTCACGTTCCCTGAACTTTTAAAGATTATTCCTGCGATAGTGAAAAGTCTTTGAATGTCATTGCTTTATCAGTCATGCTGAAAGTAAGTTAAAGCGTGTAGATATTTATTAATCCGTACATGTGGCTCTTCGCTCTCTGTATCTGTGCTTCATTTGTAAATCAGGATTCATACTTGTTTAGAGTATTTTTATAACAATCACGAGATTCTCCGAATTGTCTCCTTTTCTCTACTTTAGTCCGTACTTTGATGCTGAATATCTTTTCTCTTTGTGCTTGGACACTTTATTCTCTGTTTTTGTTTTTATTATTATTATTATTATTATTATTTTAAAAGAGGGCAGATCGGAGTTATTTATAGAAATGAAAATCTAAAGCTGAGGTGTTGCCAATCCGATGAACCTGAATGTACTGCTCCGTGAAGCTGTCTCTTTTACATCCCGTTTTTATACAGGAAAAAAAAATGGTGAAAAAAGGATTGTGACCAAACTCTGACTGTTTTGTACAGATGAGAAAAAACACGTCGTAATATTTAATGTACTTTTGCACGGTTTTATCTGTTGTTGTTTTTATGAGACAGTTTTGTAGAAATGAATGTACACTGTGATTTATAAGTATATAAAAATATTTCTATGGGAGAGTTTTATTATTGTATGACCCTGTTATTGTTATTATTGTTATTATTAGTAGTAGTAGTTAATGTATTAATGTTTTGGTTCTGTTCACAATTGGATTTTAGGTTTAAATGCAGATCTTAATACACTCAGGCCACGCCCACACACTTTTAACATTATAACGTTGAGAAAAACCTTTATCTTTTATTTTCGCAAATGCTCATGTTCTGGAACCTGTACCTGCCTGTAGTGTGCGTTAAACATGTTTCTCCGCCTTTCATCTTCTCTTCTCGTTTCTTGAAGGTGCGGTCCTCGGTTCTAATCCCATACACTTTTTGTCAAATTCATAGCGTATGTCGTCACGGTCTGCTAACTGTCCATTCTGTGTGTGTGCTAAAAAATCTGGTGCTCGTACGCAGCTCTGATGCTGTAAACACAGAAACAAAGAATGCGGCTCAGTCCGAGCCACGCAACACTACTCCAGCCAATCAGCAACAGGTGGCGTTTTCCAGCCAATCCCAGGACAGGGGGAAGGGGAGGGGGGAGATGGGGTCTTGTCTATGAATTTGGAAGGGATTTATATTCAGGATAAAACATTATTTTTACCCAAACCTGCTGCTCCATAGCTGATGTAGTGCATGAACGCCACACTCAATGTAACTCCATATAAAAGTACTTGAGGGTCAGAAAGCACTCGGTCACTCCCACAAGCTGAATTTGTGCCATCATGAAGAAAGTCGGTCAATGATGACAAAGTGCTGGCTGTGGGAGAAACATTCGATTAACATCTCGCTGCGAGCGATGCTACGATCCTCGACTAAAATCCACCAACGGGACGGCAAACTCATACGACAGCTACAAATACAATCGCAATGATGGCAAAATGGAAACAAAACATGTATACAAGATAAAGATTCATTTATTGCCACATTTATTAGCATTTTTTCAGATGTACCGATTAGGTTCTTCTGGTACTCGTTGATCTGGGTACCCAGTTTAGTGTGTGTATGTGAACGGGGGGCTTGATAAAGTAAAGAAAAAGAAAAATGCTTTTGCATTTTGCATCGGCGTATATGGAATCACGTTTCAGTCACACAAAAAAAAAGAATTAGACACCTTATCTCACAATTACAAGTTACTATCTTGTAATTACAAGAAAAGCACCAGTAATTACGAGATCAGGATCTCATAAGCATGAGGAAACGTTAAGGTAGCCTAGTTATCAATCGTCACTAACCTAGGCTACAGGAGAAGACGGTGTGCAGTGATGGTGCTGTAGATCTTAATCTGTTTTTATTTACTTCTCGGTCTGAGACACCCGGAAATATTAATGTTACTTAATGTGGATGGCATTAATATTACTGCATGACAACACTGAGCAGGAATCTCAGGGCATTAGGATGGTTCAGTTGGAAAGTCCAGTCTGAGCTGCTAGTAATCACAAGATCATTTCATCAATTTATTCTTTTTTTTTATTTTGTGGATGCAATGCGCTTCTGTATGGAACCTCCTAAGGGTCAGGATGAGGATTTTTTTAGCTACTTTTGCGTTCCCTCAAAATACTTTAGCGTTAACCCTAACCGCGAGGTAATGCAAATGTATCTAAAAAAAATAATAAATCCCCTCCATGACCCTTATAGGGCTCCGTACTGCCTTGGTGCATGTGTGAAAAGGGAGCTTGATACAAAAGCGTTGTTTCCAAACCTATCCCAGCCTGGCCATGAAAGAGGCGGAGTTTAGGACCCTGCGGCCCGGCCTGTACAATAGGACTGTTGTGTGGTGGTGGAAAGAAGGCTGTAGCTTTTTTCGCGTGTTGACATTGTTCAACTGAATAAATCTCAATAATACACATTTGCTCAAATAATTCCGGACTTCTAACTCGAGGGGAACTATCCGGAGCTCTAACTGAGTTGATCAGAGCTGGTTTAGGGGTGTAAGGTAAGACTCCAGGTTACATGAACAATACTGCTGGTGTTCCCCAGGCTGCTCCAGGCCCCTGTGCTCACTGCTCCGCTTACAAACAGCGGCTTTCACTCCGAACCTGGACACTATCTTTAATCACGTCAGGCGTAAAAACATGATGAGAAGCTTTGGGTTTAGAATTGAGAACAATAATGTTTGTATGGTTAGTGGAGATGAGTGTATTTCTCTCTTTATCCAGGCTGTAGCCGTAGCTAGTGTGTAGGGCGGCTCGAGTTTGGCGCCAAGGCCGTATCAAATCCCGCGCTAGCATTAGCATTTGGTTTAGCATGATACCTTAAATGCACTAGACATTGTTATTTTGCATAATAATGACACATGCTCGATATTATTGTGTTTATGTTAATTTATTTGAAATCTCGCGCATTAGAAAAATACCTTCGCTTGATCTCAGAATTCCGAATACTTGGTGCGGATTTCATACTGACCTGGCAACCCGGTTCAAGATGGCGCCTTGCTCTGTCACGTTTTTTTAACACTCAATTTATCCAGTAAATAATGATTCAAAATGAAGTCGCATCTAACTTATTAGATATCAGTAAAAATATATTTTACTTTTAGAATGTATTGTGTTTAAATGTGATATTTATTTTATTTTAACGATATTTTAATTTAACATCCAGTATTAAAAAATATCCCAAGAACGCTTTAAAGCTGTTTTCCGGACGAGCGCGCGACATAAAGTGCCTGCTGTAATGTTTTTATTTATTTCCTTACATCCAGGAAGCGGCTCTAAATTAAAGCAAGTCGTTTGTAAAGAATTTCAGCCTCAGGAACGCGCGTGTGAAGCCCCGCCCCTTTACTTGTTAGGGGGCGTGGTTATGGCTTCTGGTGTCCAAGGATTTCCCTTGTGGGGGGAAAAATATATATATATATATATCCTGTAGTTAGAGGAGGTAAAAGTACACAAATTCTTTACTCATGTAAAATTGTAAATACTCCTTTACAAGAAAGCTTAAGATTACAAAAGTACAAGAGTCTAAACCTGCTGAAGTAACTTGAATATCAGTCGTCTTTTATGAATAGTTTGTGTGTAAACGGTTTCGCCAAATAATCCATCAGGAAAACTTTTTGTAGTTTTCTTAGTATTTAATAATGTGTGCATGTTGACAAATACCATATAACTGTAAATTGGTAACAAAGCAGGGCGTGTTCACATTTAGTCACGCCCATAACATGCCATAAAAGGCGAACAGAGCTCAAAATTACAAAGTGATGACTAAACGGAAAGAGCGCTTCCTTGGAAATGGAAATTTACACAAGCTCAAGACTGAAACTCAGAATAAGATTTTATTTTTTTACAACTAAATGAATTTCCATGAACACCATATTTCCTGCAAACAATCTGCGAATAGATTTGTTCATATCTTGTATGCCTGTGGTTTTATTTACATTTACATATTCACAAAAAGCACTCAGAGCTGTAAAAATGTCTATTTCGTAAGCGCTGTATCTGGAATGTTTTAGTAAGCACCGTTATTTACACATCTTATGTTAAAAATGACGTTTTTGCGTTTAGCTCTATCGCTCGTTTGACTGACAGGTCACTTTGCTATAAATATAAAACCGTGGGATTTCTACATCTATTTGAAATTCCCCTTTTCACCCACAACATTCTCAAGTGTGTAGATCAACCTTTTGGTTCATTAATTTACATTCAGCGTCACAACAATAGTTTCTTTATGTGTTAAGCGGATGCTGTGGAACAAAAAAATGAAAGTGCTAGTGGAACCTTCTAGAAAACAAGAAGTGCTACCTTCATTTTATGGCTTTGTTTGATTTGCGCGTCTGTGGTTAAAGTTTAGTTCATTAGCTAAAAAATAATAATTAGCTTTAAAAATCATAATTTGAAGAAATGAGTTAATTATTATATTAATTATTAATATATTCCAGATTGTATCCTGTGTATTGATAGTTGTAGTAATCACAGGTTTTATATCGGCCGTGTGAAAGCACGCGTTCTGTATGACGTTAAGCACGTTAGCTAGCTACATTACCTAGCTTGGTTTGAAACAAGATTTAATTGATTTCATTTGGAAAAGGCAGGATAAAAAATGGCAAAAAATGAATGTATTCATGACCGTATCAGACTGTATTGTAAAAATGTAGTCTTCTAATAAAAACAGCAGACGAGCTGATCGACACGTGAATCCAGAATGATTGACAGGTGTTTTGACACCCTGATGTGGCGCTCTTGCTTTCCGCCACGATAATTAATTTTTGTTGTTCGTTAATGTGAAATAAAGTTTAGCGACTTAACCTGCATTATTTATTAAATGTTTGTACCACAGCGCAGTTGTTGTATACGTTGTTACATCACTGAAATCTGATTGGTCGGAAGATATTTCCGTATAGCGGAAGCGTTTATATTAACGCGCTGTGTAGTTTCTATAGTAACAGCTGGTGCACAGGTGGACACTACACATAATCTGAGACTAAACATAAAAGGATTCAAATAAAAGGTGTTTAACAAAGTTAGTAAATAGTGTAATCGGTGATATGGTGATGTTTATTTAACGTTTTCTGGAATGCCGTGCTGTTAGGTAAGAAATTAAACACTAATTGTTGGTGTAAGAGGAATAACACTCCACACCACGCTGTTGCATAACCTTGCACTTTAGTGTAAGGGCACGCGGTTGCGCGTTGTGCCGCATCACACCACCGCGACGTGCTTTATTTTATAGCACATAAACACCATAACGCTTTATTATCACAACCAAAGGCTAGGTATCTGCGAGGGCGCGCGCAGCTCTCTGCCAGGACCGGACTACGTCACTACGTCACGCGTTGACGCGACAGGTTGTTTAGCATGCGTGGCTACGGCAACAGGTGTGGAAGATGGCCCGCTTCTGTTATTTACTTTCTGAAAGTTCAGTTAATGCTTGAAAGAATAAAGATATTTTTCTTATCTAAACATTTGAGCTCCTTTTTTTCCCCATTATTTGAATCACAATCTGGAGTCGATAAGAATTCTAATCGAAATTCAGCCGATACCTGGCCCTGGTTATTCTGTTAGCATCAGTTAGCTATATTTATAAACTTTCACCTGAACGAGGGTTAAACGCGCACCGATGTGTAAAATCCATCACTTTATGAGTAACATTGCAGTCTGGTCGATTATAAGGAAGTGCTCAGGCTTGAAAACTTTATTAATGAGGTTAAAACGAACGCGCGAGGACGGGGCCTGTGTAGCACTTCCTCCATAGCAGTACAGTCCATTACGATTCATTTATAGGATGTGTTTATGAAGTCGCATTCTGTTACACGTGAAATATTAATAAAGAGGAGTTTTATATTTCCCTGTTGAGGAATATTTTGTTCTGTATGTTCAGCTACATCATTTTATATTTCTATAAAGTTAGACAAACGGATTCTGTCTGAAAACTGTCGTGTTTTTCTTGAATAAAGGGAATAATTTCTTTGTTTTTTCTCTCCTGAGGAGCGAAAAAGTGGGATTCGTGTGGGGAAAGTTAGATTTTCTCTCTGTTCTAATAGACACTAATATAAATATACTAGATATATTATATACTAATAGAAAAATGAGTAGTGTTGTTGTTTAGTGCTTTATTAACCTCTGTAGACGCTGAACTCGGTTTTTATTTTCTCCTCGTCCGTTTCTGTGTGAATTAAAATGGCGTCCTGATGAGAGGCTTGCTGTCAATCCGTGTGTGTGTGTGTGCGCGCGCGCGCGCGTGCGTGTGTGTGTGTCTCAGGAGCAGACGCTCCTCCAAAGTGCTCACTGACCGACTGTGTGAAACTGAACCGTTTTATTTTATCCACCTTAATGACGTTTTTTTTAGTTAAAACGCTGAGCATGTAAACATTTACACATTTATAAACATGTTGACGTTTATAACGTTTAGATTTCTGAATAAAAATGTAAAATATTCCTCCCAGAGGATTCCTTTCATCTCAGTTCGTCCTGCTGTAAAAGTACTGAAATCTTTTTTTTTGTCTTATTTGTGTTTGTTTGTTGAAATAACTGTGGGTGGTAAAAGGTGTCGTACAGTCATCAGAGCTTATTTATCAAAATGTTATTTTGAAAAAACACACTATTAGTATTATTAGTAGTAGGTTTAAATATTAAAAATGAATCCATAATCATTGAAGTGTCTGCACTTCTGACACTAAAATTTTTTAAAAAGGAAATAAAGTTTTCTTATGTACTCGAATCGCCGTGGAAGGCGCGTTGGTGAAAGTAATCCCATCCAAATAGAGCTGTTTTACGTTACTGATGTGATTATCCAGAGTGGTTTAAAATGTTAACGTCAGTTTGTTCATGTATTTCTTTTCGTCTGCCGGCGCTGTGATGTTGAGGCTTTTTGTGATGTTTAAAAAAAACAATGCAGCTGAGTATTTTCTTGTTTGTGTCTCTTACAGGAACGAGATTTGGATGAGGGACGCAGGCTGAGAGAACACACTAGCTTGCACTACGGCTTGAAATTTATGGTAAGACCTTCAGGGTGGTGATGGTGACTCTGCTACATCACGCCTCCACAACACACAGTAGTTTGCACCATATTCCGTAATCTGTACGTTATGCATGCGCCTGTGATGTACTGTAAGTCCGAAATTAGCACAGCACAGGCTGCCTAAGGATAGACCGGATGTGTGCTGTTTTAATCCTGGAAGTCACCTTGGCTTTTCTAAATGTCATTGAGTTGCCTGAATTTGATTATTCACTAACACTTAATACATGGAGATGTGTTTAAATAAATAGATCAATGAATAACGGCTCCCACAGTGAAGCTACGCAATCGATCGCCAGGTCAGGGAGCACCTGCAGTGCCTTCACAGACCACCAGGGGGCCGCGCACCACTAGATGAAATCCCTTGTGTTCTTTAACGCTCGTTGTGGCAGCAAAAGCTGAAATTAAAAGCATTTTGACTTCACACGTTGCAATTTTTTGTCTTTTGCCTTTTTCCTATCAGTAGTACAGTTGTAGCTGAGAAACAAACAAGAGTCAGTCTGAGTGCTTTTGGGTTTTGGGCTTTGTTTTAATGTTCTGTACAAAAAATAACTTGTACAAAACTTTACATTAATTTGTGTAATGAATCAAAGTAAATGATCAGTTCAACCTCTCTCACTCTGTCTGTCTGTCTCGCGTGCTCTCTCAGGATACATCAGGATGAAACGACTCAGGACTTCAAGCAGTAGTGACAGTTCAGACAATGAGAGTGAGTAAAAACACACACACACACCTGCACACACCCCTTCTAAATGTATTATCTTAACAAACCTTAAAAAATAATAATCATTAGTATTCGCACATGTGCTGTGTGTGATGAGCATCAATATTCAGTTCTACTATTTATTATTGTTCCTCTAGGTGTTTTTATTTATTTATTTATTTATTTATTTTTTTTAAATATATATTTGCTAACATGGCCGCCTTGCATGTCACGCGTGTCTCTCCAAGGGGCCGCGTGTCCTGAGGTCGTTTTCAGCTTCACTTGTGCATGTGGTGCAATCCCAACATAAACAGTTGCTCCATGAGCAGAATAGTTTACATGCTCACGTGAGTAATTTGTGTATTTCGAGCTGTAACCGCTTAGGTGACCGGTTAGCACCGAACGCATCCTTGGAATATCTTCCTAAGTTCGTAGTTGACTACATTTTGTGATTTTAAATGTCAACCGGGAAAGCGGCGACGTTTTCATTTATGTAGCGAATGCGGCGGAAACGGTGTAGATGGAACGCTATTAAATCTGCCTCTTCATGAGATTACGTTTCTCTCGTTCTGGTGCTGACGGAACCTCGTACTACAGCGCCCCCTCTGGCTATGTCGGTATTGCACTGTGTGAAAGTGACGCTCCAGATGACCACATATTTGTGCGGCAGCCATCTTGCCAATGTGTACATGTAATTATGAGCAAATATCCCCCAGGCTTTAGTAAAGTCCATCAGACGCACCTGAGTAACATCGTAAATTCTACTTCAATTTCTTCTTTAATGTTCTCTTCACCTCCAGGTCCCTCGACGTCCTTTTCTACGAATAAGTATGGCAGTAAACCTGGAACCCCCGCCTCCGCTCAGAAAAAGCCAGCAGAGGTGAGAACCTGGAGAGATACACCTGTTTACCTGCAGTGTTTATCGTTGTTTACTCTACAGAGAACAAATCAGAGTTTATTTACTACCGGGCCATGTGGTGTTCATGGTGACGTGGTGCTCTGTGTGTGTTACTCAGGTGTTCAGGAAAGACCTGATCAGTGCCATGAAGCTGCCGGACTCTCACCACATCTCTCCTGATGATTATTACCTGCTGGCCGACACCTGGAGGCAGGAGTGGGAGAAAGGAGTGCAGGTCCTGGCGAGCCCCGATACCATTCCCCATCCCTCTATCAGGTCCGTGCCTCTCTCGCCCACACTCTCTCTGTCTGTCTCTCTGTCAAGTCAGTGTCTTTCTCTCTCTGTCGCTCTCTCTTTTCTCGCTCTTTTTGTCCAGATCACTGTCTGTCTGTCTCTCTAGCTGATCTCTGTCTGTCTGTCTGCCAGGTTGCTCTCTGTCTGCCTGTCTGTCTCTCTCGTCCTCTTTCAGCTGTCTCTCTCTCTCTATCAGGTTAATGTGTGCCCATCTTTTCCATCTGTTTCTCTGTCGCTTTCTTTTTTCTCTTTTTATGTTTCTGCCTGTTTCTCTGTCTCTCTCTCTCTCTCTCTCTCTTTGTCTCTGTCTCTCTGTCAAGTCAGTGTCTTTCTTTCTCTGTCATGCTCTCTTTCTGTCCAGATCTCTGTCTCTCTATCTGGTCTCTGTCTGTCTGTCTGCCAGGTTACTGTCTGTCTCTCTCTGTCTCTCTCATCCTCTTTCAGCTGTCTCTCTCTCTCTCTCTCTCTCTCTCTCTCTCTATCAGGTTAATGTGTGTCCATCTTTTCCATCTGTTTATCTGTCGCTTTCTTTTTTCTGTCTCTCTCTTCCTCTATCTCTCGCTCTCGTGCTCTCTCTCTTTGTCTCTGTCTCTCTTTCTGTTTTTTCCCCTTCTTACACCATAAACAGTGTCCTCATGTTTTCCGTTTCTAACACTCCTCCAGAATTATTGCATTAACACACTGTATGTGTATTTGTATGGAATTAACTGTGTGTGTGTGTGTGTGTGTGTGTGTGTGTGTGTGTGTGTGTGTGTGGGGCAGGATCATGGCGGAGAAGCCGAAGGAGGTTCTGTTCTCCAGGCCGAGGAAGTACATCCAGTGCTGGAGTCAGGACTGCACGGAGACGGGCTACGTGAACATTAAGGAGCTGTCCGAGGGAATGTGCAGGTACGACCTGGACGACACCGACCTGTACTGGCTACAACACCTCAACGCCGAGCTGCTGCACATGGGTCAGTCCCCCCCGATGTTTGTTAAACACTCGTGCTTTTACATGTATTCCTAGCTTTATTTATTTATTTAGCCTTATTTTAGATTGAAGTGACGCTCCGGAATGAAGTTTTTCTGTCAGTTAATGTGCTTTGAAACGTGTGTCAGGGGAAACGACGGTGGACGAGTTGACCATGGAGCGAACGATGGAGGCTCTAGAAAGAAAGTGCCATGAGAACATGAACCACGCCATCGAGACGGAGGAAGGGCTGGGCATCGAGTACGACGAGGACGTCATCTGCGACGTGTGTCGCTCGCCCGACAGCGAGGAGGGCAACGACATGGTCTTCTGTGACAAGTGCAACATCTGTGTTCATCAGGTGAGCGCTGAAACACACACACACACACACACACACACACACGCTCACACCTGCCTCTGCGGAGTGTAGCTTATCCTCCTGTGCTGCAAGAGTAATTAATATTTAACTGAATTATCTCGGAGCAGTTGTTAAATGATTAAACTGTGTGACTGTAAAACACACATTCAAACCTCTTGCTGTTTTGTTTTGTGTAAGGCGTGAGAGAAAGTCTGTAGTTACACGACCAGTCAAAAGTTTGTACACCCCTACTCTTTCATAGGTTTTTCGTTATTTTTTTGCTTTCTACATTGTAAAACATTACTGAATACATCAAAACTATGAAGCAACACGTATGGCATATACTGAA
>JAQQZX010000037.1:1361726-1378537 GCA_030068355.1 Notoglanidium maculatum
ATTGGTCTAGGCCAGGGGTCTGCAACCTTCAACGTCAAAAGAGCCATTTTGGCCCCTTTCCCACCAAATAAAATTCATGTGGTGCCACAAAACCTACTTAAGCCCTAAAAATGAAGATAACACCGCATATTTGGTTTTACAGTTATGCTATGTATAAAAGAAGTAGTTTATTGCATTTAATAAATAGTAGAACTCCAAAAAGAAAAGTGAGCTGGTGAGCTGTATAGTAGTGCAATTTGTTTTGAGCGTGATTGGTTGGGAGTTTATAGTTGTGACACAAAGCATTATGGGAAATACTGAACTTGTATGTTTTTGTTGAATGAGTGATTCTGTTTAGTAGCTTACTATTTATTTTTGACAGTGCATAAATTGTTGTATATGTGTGGTGAGTGAGGGAGTGTTAAAATGATTATGAAGAGCATCGTCTCAAGTATATTTGAATAAGCAAATCTTATGTGATTTGGGTAGTTTAGTCATGTTACTTTACCCCAGTTTACTGTACTGATCTTCTGCTTAGAATCTATGAAATATATATTTTTTATCTAGTGTATTTGTGTAAGAATGCTTTTTCTTGCCATAAACAGGTTTCAACCAGTTTGATACGGCCCCCTTCTTCACAGACCAAGTGAGGGCCAAAATGTTTGTCTTATCTATAAGAAGGAGCACAAGAAACCTCTGTCCACTGTCCTTGAGTGTAGCCATCTCTAGTTCAGAGAAAAGGCAGAGAAAGGCACTTGATATGAAAGAAAACTACTGATCCAGTGTACAGACATTCAGAGGAATTAATTGTTCACAAGGTTAAAAACTCATAAGATCACACATTAAACAGCATAAACACATTAATTTCCACTGCAAACCATAACAACCATAAATTGTCCGTTGCCTGGCAGCCTGCATAGCCGGTAACCATAACTTCCAAACCAGCCAGACTGTCCACCCCAAGTTATTCTTGTTCAGGACAAAAGTAATTTGACGCTCAATTCAGATTTGCATATCGACATATGATTGGTTGTCTACGATCAAATTGTACGATCCGATTGGGAGTCTACAGTCAGAGATAATTTATTTTACAAAGTCTGAAATATTGCTTGTGCAGTTTGAAAAAAAACTTGGTAATGAGTCATTTGGGATGCCAGAGAGTCAATTCATATCGGTGAGATAAGGCAAACTGATTCACTGAGAGGAACTAGAATTCCCATCCCACAACTTGCATCTCTTATGCCATTTTTTATTTTAATAAATGTTTAAATATCCCAGATGGTGTCTTAAAACAAGATGGCAAAGAGTCGTATGTTCACCAAAAGTGTTGACTCTTGTTGGTAAGATGAGCCAAATGATTCACTGACTTGAACTTGAGTTCCTATCACAAGTCTGGTGTCCCCTGTGTCATAATGTTCAAATTATCGCAGCACTTTGCCCAGTAAAAAAAAAATCTAACGAGTCATTTATGAGCTGAATGAGCCGACTCACTAAAAAGAGCTTGACCCCTCACATCTTGCCATCATATATTTTATAAAATGTTCAAAATATCCCAGATGTCCAGTTAAAAAAAGATGATGAGTCATTTGAGAACCAGAAGAGTCAACTCTTATTGGTGAACTGAGCTTTACGATTCACTGACTCACTAAAAAGTACCGCAAATCCCATCACGATATGAGCTGTGTTTATTTTAAAAAGACCGAGGCTGGTGAAGGAGCGACTGTTTATAGCTGCTATAAGGTAAGCGAGAACAGGAACTGGATTGTTTTTGCGGAAGCTGCAAAACATTTAACTAAAAAGGATAAAAAGTGCAACGTGTCATGTCTTTAATAATTTCAAAATGACAATCATTGGTAAGTTCTTTCTCACATAATGATAATTTTCACTCCAAAAACAGAAATCAGTAATTAATGAGTTAAATGCCCCGAATGAACTTTAAATATTTGTTAGTGGAGTTTATATAACTAGTTATTGCCACCTGATTTTAAAGTAAACACGCTGTGTTTGTTGGATTAGGTGCTGTTCCAAAGTGCACGTCATGTTCATAAACAGCTATAGGATAAACCATGACCGAGATGCTGAGTCTGTAATGATCAACATGTGTTTAATGTCTGGTCAAATGTATCTGTATGTAGCTCAGATCGAAAGCAATCTGAATGAGGTCTGCTCACGTCCACACTTTTTTTTAACAGGATTATTATTTATTTAATTCCAGCTCCGTTTGGAAGCAGTAAAATTAGTGCTGCCTCAGACATATTGATTATTTGTAAGAGCAAGCTGACTTTGAGTTGAATGTTTGCTTAGTTCAGCCTGAGCCAGTCAATAAGAATCTTTTAGTGGTCATACAGCAGGAACCTGGCATTAATGGGAGGTAATGATAGGCGTCGACTCTACAAACAAGCAGGTCTTATTTTAGAGGGATGGGAAGCACTGAGATGAGTTTGATGCATCAGATTCATGACATCCAAATGGAAAGTGTTTCCTAAGATAGCAGTATAAGGGTGCAATGTTGCTTTTTAAAAAAAGTATAACTAATGCCATCACAAAATGCTGTATGGTTATCATATCGTGAATTTATCATATGTTTATGTCTCTAATCCTCAAGACATTGATATACTCTTACTCACCACTTTATTAGGAACACCTGTGTACCTGCTCATTCATACAATTATCTAATCAGACAGGTGATGTTTTTCCCTTTTTAACCTGTACACTTTGGGGCATCCTGTGCCCACTGTAGCCTCAGATTCCTGAGATGCTTTTCTGCTCACCATGATTGTAAAGAGTGATTGTTTGAATTACCACAGCCTTCCTGTCAGCTAGAACCTCAGCTCTGATATCTCTGATCAACAATGTGATTCCTTGGAGGTTTTTCACACATTTTATGCATTGTACTGCTGCCACATGACTGGCCTAAATGCATTAATGAACAGGTGTACAGGTTTCTAACAAAACAGGTGGTGAGCATACAGTACTCCACAAAAGTAAAGAGCTGCTGTGGTGTAAAGGATGTAAAGGTGTGGTCATGAAGTACTTAACTTGTCACAGCTATTGTATTTTTAAATTAGTAAGACAGATAAAATGAAAGGAACCGGACCATTGCTGTCACAGAAACGTGAAGGATGCATATTACAGTCGTAACGCCAATAAGCTTCAGTGTTATCTTAGGTAAATTCTCAAAGTGAATTGAAAATTTCACCAGTTCCTGCTAAATAATTAACTGTAGACTTAGTGTGATGTTCTCCACACTATTAAGCTTCACAATTCATGGACACGACTTGGGTGTCTCTCAGGTACAACAAAATTCATGGCCATAAGATGCTTAGTTTGTTGTATCACATTAACTTTATAACTACTATACAGTATATGATCTCAATATATTAACTATAAACAGAGAAACAGTACATCTTTAATAAATAAAAAAAAAGTATTTGTTTGTGAATTGCTGAGGTGCGAGAGGAATAAAACCCGTGTGAACATGCTGTTTTAAGAAAATAATCAGCTTCAAGGTTTTAACAGTAACTTTGCTTCCATCACAGCACCCTGATGATTATTTTTTGTATAGCAGTACAACCCAGTATGTTATTCCTTATTAAAAAAAAGTAATTACAGCTTTACTGTGAATTAAACACTAAAAGTAAGGCCTAACTGCAATCCTATGAATGTAGAAATTCATTTTCCATCAGTCAGTGTGTTTTCACTGCTAAAAGAACTACACTATACATTAGATCCTTTAAGTGTTTGTGCACAGTATAGGAAGACTATAGAAAGTCATGTACGGTTATCTAGACCACGTCACACCTTATGGGGTGCACAGTCAATGCTCCATTGTACCATGTAGCACAGGAGCTTTTGTTTCTCTTCTGGTTTTATGTCACTGAAAAGGTTTTGTTAAGTAAAGCAGGATAAATAGATAGAGCGAGCAGCTCCATGCCAGCCATTGTAGGGAAATCCAGTGAGGTCACTGGAGGGTCAGCCGAAGCTGCTGTGTATATATGGGTTAAAGTGGACATCCTGATCAACACAAAACAAAATGAGAGAACTTTGTTGCATAAAACATTAGATTAGTTCTATCTGTAGCTATATTACAACAAAATATCATTCACATGGAAATGTAATTAAATAATTACACCACAATCCTATACTCCCTAACTTTCAACTTTAATGCTGTATGTTAGTGTATGAATGTAATGATTTGCATCAAACATTTTTTTCTACTCTTTGTCATATGGTACACTTTCATGTCCTTGGTGGAAAAAAAATGATTAAGGAAGTTTTTTAATTGACAATTATAGCCATGATGTTGAACTTGGACTTCAGAAGTGCCAGGAAAGACACAGTAACTCATAATTACTCTTTACAATCACGGTGAGCAGAAAAGCAATCGTGTATTGTAGCTCATCACCTGAAGGTTTGATGTGTTGTGCGGTCTGACATGCTTAGCTGCTCACCACAGATGTAAAGCGTGATTATACGAGTTACTATAGACTTCCTGTCAGCTCAGAGCAGTCTGGTCATTCTCCTCTGATCCCTCTCATCAACAAGGGGTTTCAGCCTGAAGACCTTCTGCTTGCAGGATGATTTTTGCTTGTTTTTTTGCACCATTCTGAGTAAATTGTAGAGATTGTTGTGTGAGAAAATGAGCAGTTTCTGAAATACTCAAACCAGGCCATCTGGTACCAACAACCATGCCATGGTAAAAGTAAGAGAGATCACACTTTCCCACATTTTAATGTTTTATGTGAACCTTAACTGAAGCTCTTCAATCTGCATGATTTTTTATGCATTGTACTGCTGCAGCATGATTAGATATCTGCATGAATCTGCAGGTGTTCCTAATAAAGAGGATGAGGGTAGTACAACTTTAAAAATAATATTCATTTATTCACATATTCAATTATAAACATTATTGGACCTTAAGGACCACAATCTTTACTCTAAAGGTGAATTGATGGCACACAACACTCACAAGTAAAACTTCTGTATAGACGGTATTTTTAAGTGTACCACAGAAACTCACCTTTTATAACCATCAGACTAAAAATAGATAGAAACCCGTAAAATACTCTTATAGACCACTAGAAATCCATGAGGAACTGCATCTCTAATGGCTTTGAATGATGTTAGTCAGCAGTGATGGAGGCAGAAGTGGTTCAGGTGAGGTATTTAAGGGGAAAAGTCTAGCAGTTACTGCAGTGTGGTACAGCCTGAGCTCAGCATTTTAGCGAACCAGCCTCCTTTCATACAAAAAACAACAAATCCAAGAGCAAAATAGAAAATATAGGGAGAAAATGTCGTTCATTCATTCAGAGGCAGCGCTGTTCTAGCTGTATGCTAGTATGCTAATTAACCGGCACGCGACCTACAGGATTAGCCGGTGGTGTTGTTTAGCCGGTTGTAGCATAACATACGTGTATCAGCAGAGTGGAAGAAACTCCGCCTTAATTCAGTCCACCGGCTTACAAACACCGAAACGGTCTCATCCTTCAGCTCGTTTCTCTAACTTCATTCAACCACGGGGTTTGTGTTTGAGGAAGGTGTTGGACTTTTTATTATTGATGATTGCTTTTAAGCGGAAAGATGATGACAGGACGCCGGTGTTGCTGCGTCTTCCGGATTATCGCGTTTCCAAGAAAAAAACCATCGGAAATTCTCTGAACCTGATCCTTCTCATGGCTAACACTTGTGTATCTATGCACTTATTTCCACCTGGGAGGATTTACAGTCCAAAATGAAGCAGGTTTGAATGAACCTGGCTGGCAGGCGCGCGCAGCCACCCACATACATACTGTATTTCCTGTTTTCATAATTTACAGCTCATCCCGGGATTATTCCAACAACTCCTGGACATTAGGAAAGCAAGTGTTGCCTTTCTTTCCAATCCAGGCTTCCACTCCCACCCTGTCATGTCCATTTGAATACCTTCATTTGAATAGACATTTGGCAGAAGGTTTGTCCTTGGTGCTTTGAAGCTCTTTCAGACTAAATCATTAGGATTTTAATCATTCCAGAACTCCATTATTAGGCTAAATCAGTTTTTACAGGTCCGACATGTCGTCTGAGGCTCCGTCAGAGGGAAACCTGGTGTCGCTGTCCATGGACAGCTGGATGGCCAGTCTGCCAAGTGGACTCTGGGACATCCCTTTATGGAATCTGACCATTCCAGGTATCGGATATAGCAGTTTGTTGTCTATAATATGAATGTCTATGTCTCAAAGATGTTTCCAGTGTGCTCATTAAAACTTCATTTTAATTAGCACCCAATTATGCATCATCATGACTAACGTTCTCCCACCACTGCGTAGTTTGCCATTGTATTTCTCCATAGAGTCATGTTAAAAAGGATAAACGGATCATTGAATGGGTGGTGGCAGCACAGGCGGTGTCCGGTTGCGTGTTTATGTGCACAGTCAGCACCACTTAGTAGTCAGAGTCCAGGCTGATGTTAATCCATTTCATACAGTAGCGATATCTACACTGTCTACAGGACGATTGCAATGAATTTCAGTCTTCTGATATCACTTTGTTCTGATTTATTTATTTTTTTGTTCTCCCACAGGAAGTCATAATGCTATCACTTACTGTTTGGATATGAATAACCGCTCTCCCATTGACCTCAAGCAGCCCGATATGCTCCAGAGGCTAGACAAGTACATGAAGCCCCTCATACGGCCATTTGTTTACAAGTGGGCAATTACGCAGGTAAACATTACCCTAAAGATTTGTGCTTCCCTCAGAAAATAGTTTATATGTATTTACTCTCACCTGGATATTGTACCCAAGTGCTGCTACTGCTGTAATCGTAAAGACTGTCCTGTTGCTCATCCCAGGACACTTATTCACAATTTGCTTATACTGAACATCCAGTACACACACTCAGTACTGTTTGTCTTATAGAGTACAGTTATAGAAGAGTAATTATTTATAATCCTGCTATCAGGGAATTCCCTCTTGAGTCTGGTTCCTCTCATGGCTTCTTCCTCATGCCATCTCGGGGAGTGTTTCCTCTACACTGCTGCCTCAGGCTTTGTGACAGTTTTTTGTTGTTAACTGATGGACCTGACTGTATAACTTTGTAGTGTTTTAATTTTGGCTCTGTACACCACCACAGTGGATTTGAAATGAAGCCATCAAGATGTGATCTGTAGTGTACATTTTCAGCTTTAATTAAAAGGGTTTAACAAGAATATCGCATTAACCATTTATGAATTACAGCCATTTTTTTACATAGTCCCATAGCAAAGTCTAATCTGGTCTTTCTGTTCTTGAGTGTTACCAGTGGTTTGCATCTTGAGGTAAACCCTCTGTATTTACATTTATGAAGGCGTCTCTTGATTGTAGACTTTGTCGGTGATACTCCTACCTCCTCAAGAGTGTTCTTGACCTGGTTAGATGTTGTGAAGGAGTTTTTCTTTCTTTTTTTCTTCACTTCCTCCACTTTAGTTGTCTTCCGTGGTCTTCCTGGACTTTTGGTGTTGTTAAGCTCACCGGTGTATTCTTTTTTTTATTTTGATTGTTGATTTGGCCACTCCTAAAGTTTCTGCTATCTCTATGATGTGTCTGTTTTGTTTCTTCAGCCTAATGATGGCCTCCTTCACTCGTATCCTTCACTTGTTATGAGAGTTCTCATGAACATCTACCAAATAGAAATTCAAAACTTGGAATTAATTCCAGATCACGTGTCACCTTAATTTGTAATAAAACAACGAGGAAAGAGGCCATATAACTGTCCATGAAACTGATTATCAGTCAAATGTCCAGTTCCTTTTGAGGTTGTGCAAATGGAGGGACTATATAAAAAATGGCTGTAATTCCTAAATGGTTAATTCAATTTTTTTTATAAAACCTTTGAATTAATGCTTAAATTCTAGTGGCAGAACAGTTCATAATCTCTCTCAACAGGCTCAATTTCAGGGCTCTCAATTTAACCTGATCTCCCTTAGTATCTTCACTCTAATGTCATTTTCATAAAAGTATTAAAATTCATGAATTTGGTGCGTTCAACAAATCATGCTCACCTTGTACGAGTACACCTGAAATGCCCCAATTTATACAGATGAGAAGATCTAAGGTGTGTAAGGCTACCATGTGCCTCCAGAACAGCTTTAAAGCTCCATGGCATCGATTCTATACTGTCTCTGGAACTCTACTGGAGCAATAAACACCATTCTTCCAAATAATGTTCCCTCAGCTGGTGAGTATTGGAGATGACAGAAGTGGAGAACATGTTGTAATGCTTTAGTCCACCAATCCTGCAGTTGTTCTGACAGATCACCTTTATCATATGATGAAATGTTTCTCCTACCTGAGAACATGAGGACTCGCTTAGTAAAAGATTTGATGAGGATGAAAGTGATGTAAAGCATATGCTTTGTCCTTCACACTCCACAGATCCCAAAACTATCGTGTCAGTACAGTTCCTGAGACATGTAGAATCAGTTTCAAGATGTTCTGGTGGTTTTTGTGGTGGCCCAACATCTTAGTCACCCAACACAGTGGCTGTTTTTTCCTTTAATTTGTCACCCACCCTTCCATACAGTACAATGTCCCTTGACTCTCGTCCAAACAAATTACTTGACTGGAACTCAATGAACCTTTTTTTTTTTCTTTTAGATTATTAAAATTCATAAAATTGGTTGTTGAGATCAGCGGTCTTAGAGTGCATAATGTGATGTGCTTACCGGCAGCCAACTTCATGCCAAAAAACAGACAAGATTTCTATGAAAATCTGAGAATGTGAGTGCTGCTATATCACTTTTTCACCGATAGGAAAAACACTTATGATGACGCCAAACTCCCAACAGCCACAAATCTGGTTGTTTCAATGCCAATACATAAATAAAGCATGTTAATTGACAGATAAAAAATATCCTTAATACCTCAAGCTCACTGATTTTCTCACCGATCAACTCCATTTTGTTCATTTTCATTAAATCACGGGTCTATCGTCGGAGTATCTTCATCCTATAATCCGATAAAGAGGACACGCATTACCACGCAGTCTCTTATTAGGTTTTGTTGGGATCTCGTACAGTGTGGTAAACACTAATCTTAAAAGACTGCTGTAATTGCACTGTCTAAAAACTGCTTAACTAAGCTTTCTTATTTATGTTTATGCTAATATAATTACCTTTACTTTGCTCCCAGTCCAGTACGTTTATTGTTTTTGCACTACTACTGTCCCTCTCTGCTGATAAAACTCTGATTTGGTGGACTTTAACACATGAAAATTGCTTTCCATGCAGTGCCTTTTCAATCTTTTAACCTTAAATCAGCATTAAAGATACTCACTGGGCATTAAAAAAGGCTTTAAAAGCATTAAATTGGATTTGCTCCTAACTGCACATTCTGTGGTGCTGGATTTCATTTCTACGTGTATGCTTTGACTGTGCAATCTACTTCACTGAAAGAAAACCTATTAACAGGAGCATGTTTCTGTACAGTCGCAGGGTCTTGCTGGATCAATCTACCCCAGCGGGGAAGTAATTGCCTTCTGCTGCTCTGCAGAAAGCATCCAAGCATTGAGGAGCTGTTCAAGTGGGGTTTTTTTGTTCCCTGTACAAAAGTTGATTGAAGAAAGAGAAGTGTAAAGCTGTTCAGTGATCCAATCAAGCGCAAAAGTAACATTTATGTTAAGAAGACGTGTCAAATAGGTGGACTAAAATAATAATAATAATAGATCCAAATATCAGTGCAAAAATAATTTGCACCTCCTTTTCTGAATGTGATGTGCATTTTTGCTTGTATCTCCATCTCCAACCACTTTCCTAACAGCTTTTGGATCTTTCAGGTCTTCCTAATCTCTTCTACTGTACGTTCTTTCTAATACACCCGCATTTCATTTTTTTCCCTATTGGATTTCCCAAGAAAACTTTTGCACTTGACTATACAAGGTGGTTAGTGTTAACACTTATAACACTACACTCATCCATGCCACAATCGTTCCTTTTTGCTGCACACTCAACCTGGTCGCCATGTCACGGTACTAAAAAGAAATGAAACCGTAAATAAAACTGTTGCCAGAAAGTGTCTTCCAACCACCCAATAGTTAGTGCAGTGAAAATTCTAATGCCTCATGCAGATATGCTCCGTTCATTGTTGATTTATGAAGCAAGGATGTAATGTGTTTGCCTCGTACTGTCCCTGATCAGTCCTGTATCACTGTCATGTGCATTATTAATGGACGTACTTTACATTATTCACTGTAGGAGTGCAGCGTGAGGGAACAGTTGGACTGCGGTGTAAGATACTGCGATCTCAGGATAGCTCATCGGCCCAACGACAGCTCCTCCGATCTCTACTTCTACCATGGAGTTTACACCACTATTACTGTAGAGGTACTTCAAACAGACCTTCAGTTGAAAAGCGGAAGTAGTAGTAGTTTTGTCATGCCTCGGTGATCTCTTGGTCGCTTCTCTGACTAGTCCATTCTTAACCTGGTCACTGAGTTTTGGTGGACGGTCTCCCCTGGTCAGAGTCGTCTGTTGTGCCATATTTTTCCATTTTTTTTCCAACTAATTATTCCACTTCTGATGCTAACTTCTTACACCAGAACTAATGCTGCATTCAGCTAAATTTCCCACCTTTAATTAGGCAAAAGCAAGGAAAACACCCATTTTAAATTTTAACTTGTAATTTCTTCACGCAAAGTCAAGAAGATCTACGTTGAGCGTATGATGTCATGTCAACATGGCGACTCGCACCATCAGCAGTAGCAATACTAGCTTTAGATCAATCAACATAGCCACAATAGTTGGTGAAATCTATACTGTTTTCAAAGTACATACATCATGAACTCATGATCACGAACAGTCACTGGCTAGCTTGTTGCTAGCAAAACACATGCTGTTTATGTTTGTTTTTTTTTCATTTTGTAGCTTGAAAAGGATGAGTTTTAATTTTCAGAGTAACAGGGGTGAATACTTATGCAAACACAACTTTTATTATATTTTACTTGTAAGTAATAGCAATTCCCATCCTAAGTGTCAATATCAGTACCAGGCGGTGACACTACAAAGTGTGGAAAATTGAATACTTGCGCAAGCCTCTGTAGCCTTTGCAACAAACTTGTCAACCAATATTTCGTAAATGCACATTTTTCCAATTTAAAGCAGAGTATTAGTTATGCTCAACAGCTGGTTGGGGAACAAAGTGGTGGTTGTTATGGTAACGTTAGATTTTCACAAGTCTGGATTACAGATATCCAACCACAAAATGCGAGCTAGTTTACTATCAGTTAGGGGGAAAATTTCAAAGAGGGGAAATACTTTTGCATTCTAAGCTTCACTGAACATATGCATGAGTGATTATTTAGTAGTTTGACTACTTGTTCTTTGTTCCATGGCAGACCGTACTGAAAGAAATCAGGACGTGGCTGGACGCCCATCCTAAAGAGATAGTCATCCTGTCCTTCAGTCATTTCCTGGGTCTGAGTCAAGAGCTCCACACACTCCTCATCTCCACCATAAAGAGTGTGTTCCACTCAAAGCTGTGTCCTAAAATGGTACGACCCCCTCCCTCCACCATGTCCATCTTATGAGACGTGATGTCGGACCACACGTGCCATAGGATTAGGGGAATCATCCGAGCCAATCGCTTCACTGTGACATATCTAATTTGCAACGGATTCTGAAAATCTTTCTTTTGTTGCTGAAATTGCAGCTCTGCGTTGAGCATGTGCAAAGAAATGTGCAGGATCGTAACAGCAAGTGAAATACTGAAACAGACCTTGCAGAAGGCTGATTTGCACCTAGTGAGAAGATGAGAATCTCAAGAAAATTACAAATATTGGGTTAAACACAAGGCAAGACTAAGCACTCCAAGAGCAAGGCATTACTAGGATACACATGATGGAGGTGCAAGGCTTTGTGAGTGGAGTCTCAGAGTCCGAGCTGTTTAAACAGTCTTTGTTTACCGGTACTGATTAGACTCGGGTGTCTGTAGTAAGCAGGAGGCGGAGCTTTGCGTGATCGCTGATGGATTCTGATTATCAAGAATAGTCTTTGGGTTAGATTTACATTTTGCCATTTAAAGAAGAGGCATCTCTTAAAAAAAACAAAAAAACCTACACCAAGGTCAGACTGTGAGGTCACTATGCAAATTATCATGTGCTGATGATTAATACACTCATTTGAATACGTTATCATTTCTGTAATACCAGCATGTAGACAGGGACTTGTACAGCGGAAGTCCACATAAACAGGTTAAAAATGAATGAAGTAAGATGGTGTTTGTTTAGCATTTATGGAAGGAGTCTCAGGTGTCAGTGCTTTGTAACCCTCAGACATGAATCTGTAACTTTTCGAACATCTTCAGGACAGCGGGGTTTAGGCTTCTTTGGGTTTCTCGGTAACATGACAAGCTGCTTTTTTTTTTTTACATCTTAACTACGAGAGAGAAAAAAAGAATGAGATGAGGGAAGGACTGTTTATATCTGCTATAATGTGAGTGAGAAAAGGAGATTGTCTACAACACTAAACGTAACTATAAATTGATAAGTACGATGTCATTCTATAAAAAATTTAATTGTAACTGTTGACAAGATGCTGGTGTATAAGAGGAATAAAGTGTTTCCGAATGTGGTGTCGGAGGAAAATAATCCAGTTCGGGGTAGTAAGAGCGACTCCGCTTCATCACACCACCGTCGTTGGTTATTTTCCTATAAAAGCACAACATGGAATGTTGTATTCCTTAGTTATTTTGAATATGGTACTAATTTCAGTGTGACGTTTTCCACCAGGACGTGGTCACGCTGAGGAGTTTGTGGAGTTCAGGTTACCAGGTGATCATCTCGTATGAGCACAACTTGGCTAACTGCCACATGGAGCTGTGGTCTCATATACCATACTGGTGGGCTAATAAATGTAAAGCAGAAGCGCTGATCGAGGAGTTTGAACGCAGAAAACAATACGGCCGTCCAGGTGAGGTTCATCAAAATATTTTCATCTTACAGCACACACAAAATTGAAAATAAAACATACCTATAATTTCTCAGGAGGCTTCTTTGTGACGGGTATCAATCTCACGGAGGACCTGAAGTACATCTGTTCCCATCCCACGGAGTCGCTCAAGGACATGGTCATGTCGACGTACCCGACGCTCCTCGGCTGGGTCCGCGAGCAGAAACCTGGATCCTGCCTCGACTCGCTCAACATCATTGCTGCTGATTTCGTGACTGAGAGCGAGTTCATACCGACTGTCGTAGCACTGAATGAAAATCTACTTGAGTAGAAGCACACGAAGATGAAGATGATGATGCAGCTCTTGTTTTCGAACAATATTTGGCGCATAGCACACAGGATTTTACGATTTATTTATATTCTAAAATAGACCTATAGACGTTTGCTGGGACTTTTTTTAAAGACGATTTTCAGTTGCGGGTAGGATCGTAATGCTATGCACTAATCGCTATGACTTGAATGTTTTTGTTATTAATGGCACATATGTCTAATGCGCTGTCTTTATTCGAACAGTTTACCTCTTATCCTGGCAATAACTTTTAGCAGATTTTAAAGCACTTGCTCAGAAAAGAAAGGGAATAACCTGTGGTGTTGCTTGTTACTGAAGTGCGACCCTCAAGGCTCGGTACTGGGTACGTTCAAAATGTACCTTTCACCTGGGAAGGTGAATTTAGCATCCTATTATTTTAAAGACAAAATCTTAACCTTGTTAGGTGATTCACAATTCATCTGCACTTAAGACAACATTATTTTTGTCCGTAACCATCCACTAAAGTGCAGATTCTTCAGATTGGTTGATTACGTCATGGCACCTCGCCCTCCTTCGGACAGGCTTGGATAAATATGGCTGTACTCCGGGGACACCATTTTGGTTTTTTTCTCCCCCTTTTCCTGCATTAACAGGGTTCCACCTCAGATTTCTCAAGTAGGAATGGGCGATATGATAATATAACATCACTATTGTGATAAATTCTGCTTTGCTGAGATACTGTAGGTACCGAGATATCTTTTTTTTTTTTTTAAATAAGATGATTTGATAGTTTTCTGCTGTTTAAATCTTTATAAAATATAATTTCCTTTTATACCTTTTTTTCCTGTGTTTTAAAGGATTATCAAATACAATTTTAAAAAGTTTTTTTTGTTGTTTTTAACAACAAAACTACTGTTTTGCTGGCAGGTAGATAACCTAAATACTGTGATATTGTGATATGATATTATCATTATTTATTTACTTATTTATTTTTTAATCATATTGCCCAACCCTAATTGTCAAGGCCTGGTGGTGGTGTGAGAATGCGAGTGTGAGTAATCCTACAACATGGACTGCAGGCTAGTGTTTCTGGGTTTGTTTTGTAATTCACTTTATAAGCCAAACAAATCCCTGTAGTATAAAACCAAAGTTCTGTTAAAGAAAAAAATGTACGTTTTCACCTCGTCATTAAAGCTCATTCAAGGTGCAATAGAGGTCTTTAAGGTCTAGTTAGTACCTTAGGTAAGGAACAAAACATGAGGGGCTGTGCTGTTCTAGGAAAATAAACAACTGCATTGTGGTGTGATGAGGCCCAACGTGAATAGGCATTTTTTTAATATCCTTTTTACTCGAGTCTCTGTGGAGGAGCTGTTACTATAGAAATGCTAAAGTATTAGAAATTCACTACTGTCGGAGCTGCTGTTATCGAAAATTAGAATTTTAGAATTAGAATTAGAATTTATTTTTGAATTAGAATCCAGAATTCGTGTCCACGTAGTGACAAGCAAAGGTACAGGTACCACCTTTTTTTCTGAGACTGCATGCTCGGTACAGTCTTGTTTATTTCTTGCCAGTGATCTACACAGGATGTTTTTTCTTTTTCAGGAAGTAAGGTTATTATCTCAGGAGGCGTGCAGCTTTTAGAGCGTGAAATGCAGATGAACACGCATGTAAATGAGAATGTCAAAGGTGAAATTGCCCTTTATTGCAGGTCTTTGTGGAAACCTGGGAAAATGCCATTTCTCTGTTGCAGTCAGGATGATTGGACCACGTGGCCGGGCATGCGATTAACGCTGAGCCACTAACACGCAACTTACTGCCTTTGTGGAATTGATGTCAGCTTATTACCAAGGCTCAAGTTCATAGAGGAACCTATCGATGTAAAGCACAATCTGTTTCATACACCACATTAAACTGGGCACAGCATGCCTGAAAAAAATCAATCATAACATGTAATACAGTATGTTTCAGCTGAACGAATTACAGTACTGCTGCATGATGCCATACCAACCAAAGCATGAACAGTATTTTATGAAAATGATGATTTTAGCAAATGTGGGAAGACAGCAAGCATCTGAGTCATTTATTGCTGTACACATGGTCCTGACCTGATGTTTAAGAAAAGTTTCAAATAAAATACGCCTGACTGACTGTGTGACACACGTAACTGTGCATAAATATACCCACAGCACTACTGACTTCTGGATTCTGATTTGTCAGAACGTGTTGATTCCTTTTGCCCTGATGGTAGTGCAGCTGCAAACTGCAGTTTTCAGTGAAGTGATACTCGTGTACTCGGGTGCACAAACTTTTGCAATAAGCTATAACCAGGAAATACAGCCTTTCCTTCTGCGCATGCCGGCACGCAACAATTTGCTTTTAGTGGATTATTTTATGACATCACGACAGGTTTGAAGGCTGTACATCGCCGTCGTCCTTTTCTCTAAATGCTTGTTTAAATGATCTGTGAGTCAAAAAATGGCACCAGTTTTAGAAATCGACGGGAACAACGAGGAGTGGATGGAAACTTTACCTGAAGATCTGTGGGACATTCCTTTAACCAACCTCACTATACCAGGTGGGAAAACAGACACAATTTTATTCACAATATTTTTAAATTGGATAAGTGATCTGTCGTGTGTGCATATCACAGTGAGCGAATATCGTAAAACGATAAAATGTCGAATGATTAGCTGCATTTGTTTTGCTTACAGTCAACTCTGTACCTTTCCAATATGGCGGACGTACTTACGTATCGTAAAAGTTGCTACGTTACGTCGGCGCCTCCGCCATATTGGAAAGGTCCTGTTTTCACCTGTAGGCCAATACAAGTCTAAGGAGTGATGTATGATGCTCGTTCCTGAATCTCGTGGTCTGAGAAAATTAAGTCGACTCTTATAAATGCAAATGAGACTTCCTTTACTTCTTATTTTTATTACATGTGGAATAAATTTCTGCATATCACAGGTGATATAAATATAAGTCTGTTTCCTGGAAACGTCCATTAATGCAGTGGTATCTAGCTAAATTTGGATGGTTGGGCGGAAACTATTACTAATCGCGATAAAGACCTTAAAGTCGTAGATATTTTATACATTCAGACCCACCATAAGGCAGGTGGGCACATTTAGTTAACTAACTAGCTGTTTTTAGGAATGATGTACATTTGTTCTTAGAAGTACTGAGTACAGTCACCTGATATTAATGAGATTTTCATAAGCAGTATGTTCTTGCACAAATATGATATACAATTAGTATTGTAACAAGAATTTGACCTTCGTCCACACAGGGAGTCATGATGCCATGAGCTACTGTTTGGATATCACCTCTCCACTACTCAGATCTGAGTCTGATTCCTTTAGACTCCTCGACAGGGTTTTCTACTGTTTTACCCGCCCCATCATTTACAAATGGGCTACTACTCAGGCACGTATACACCAGATTCAGCACATACATGATGCAGCATGTTCACACCTGATTCAACATGCCCACACCTGAGTCGACACATGTATACCTGAGTCAGCATGTTTACACCTGATTCAGCAGGTTTAGACCCACTTCACTATGTTTACAACCGATACATCATGTTTACACCTGATCCAGCAGCTGCACAACTGATTCAG
>JAQQZX010000037.1:1387471-1401577 GCA_030068355.1 Notoglanidium maculatum
ACACACAGACACACACACACACACACACACACACACACACACACACACACACACACACACACACACACACACACACTGCTGTAAAACTGAGCCAAACCCTGGAACCATATCAAAAACCTTGGCTGGTCTCTTACCCGAGCCCATGATGTACCTCGAACCTCCGCCTTGCTGATCCAAGTTCGCAACTTCGTTCTTCAGGCGTGACCTGGGAAGTCCAAAGAGAAGAAAAAAATTCATATGTTGAGTTACAGCGGATACAAAGTTTACACCCCCCTGTTAAGACGGCAGGTTTTTGTGAAGTAAAAGAATAACACTAAGATAAATCACGTCAGAAATTTTTCCCACCTTTAATGTGAAATCGCAACGTATACAAATAAAGTGAAAAACAATTAGAAACTTTTTAGGGAAAAAAAAGAACAATAAAAAAGTTACAATAACGTGGCTGCATAAGTATGCACACCCCTATTCCCTCCACCTTGATTAAAGCCCATAAAGCACGATGCTGCCACCACCATGCTTCACCTGGTGATCTTTTGGTGATGTGCCAAACAAACCTTTTGGACTTATGGAATTATTATAACTTTTGGAAACGATTAGCTGCAAGTTTGCCGTGCTTGAGTCGTGTACCTGAGCAGTGGAATCTCCGCCAGCGAGATCTGCAGTTTGGCCTCTTTGGTTCTGGCATTACGGCGAAAAATATGCAGAACCAGTGAGTATCTGTCGAACACCTTCACCCCCCAGGCCTCCTGTAGCTCTCGCTGCAACAACAAAGCACAATAAAAACATGACCAGCTCTGTGCGATTCGTTTTTGTTTTCCTTCGAAAGTCCATCGACTCTCACCTCTGATACCGACGTCAGACGCTCGACGTTCATAAACACGGCCGAGACGCCGGCGGTTCTTCTGATTCTCTCTGCGCAGATTCATCACAAGTCAGTAAAGTCTTCATAGTTCACCTCATAATTTTTTTTTTATCTAAACAGGAAGGAAAGAATCGCAGACCTGTGAGCATCTGGAAATTCCCTTTTCCAAAGATTCGTTTCTTTTCCGGAGTTTTGGTGGAGAGGATGATCTTATCCACGACGGTCCAGTTCTGTAAGGTGCTGACCAGACCAACAGCCTCGGCCATCTGCAGATCAGCTTAAAGACGACAAGATAAAAAAAATGAAGTTAAAAAAAAATAAAAAGTTATATAGTGCAAAAGTTTGTGCACTCTGGGTCCATGTTTGTTTCACGTTCCTTAATTATTAAAAGTAACAAAAGAGACATATTGACATGATATCATGATGATACAGACTGCTAGAAATATAGCTGGGTTGCATAAAAAAAACATGTTCCATATTATATTAAAAAAATCTAATTTAAGTACAGACTAAATATTTACCATTGACAAGAACGAGAAAAAAACGGGTTAACATTTTACAATTTTTAAAATTAAGTACACCACATCAGCTTCGTGGTTTATTAAAAATAACATTTCAAAATAAAATTAATTTTGCAATTTGCAATGCAAGATAGATTTAATTCTTTAAAAAAAGAGATGTACAAAGAGTTTGCTTTTTAATGTGGAACGTTCTCTCTGGGTCACTAATGAAAAGCAAAACCATTTTCATGTTTTTTTCCCCGTGTCTTCTCCAGCTTTTTACTTCTTCTGCGTGACTTTTTCTTTCTGGATATTTCTGTTCTGTCTCACATTGCCTTCTTCACGTCATTGATTTTTCTTCACCGTTAGGATTGTTCAGGTGTTTGTACATTCAAATACAGTTTTTTTTTGTACTCCATATATAAACCGTGCTCATACGAGAGGCAGGATTCAGCGATTATCATTTCAAGCTGCTTCTACTGTGCACCTTCACTGACACTCACCTGTGGTCAGGTATTGCTTTTTCTGTCCCCATTTCACATCAGGATGAACAATGAACACCCGGTGGTCCTCTTCTCCAATTCCTGCAGGTCTCTGCTGCTGAAAAAGCTCCTCCACTTCTTCCTCCTCAATAAAATCCTCCTCATCTTCATCACTGTGCTTTTCTTCATCATGACCAGGGTTGTGGGTTTTGCTCTTCTGCTTACATGCACTTGCTGAGAAAGTCCTGCTGGAGATATACCACTGCAAAGACTTTATATTTCTGTAAGAACATGTCTGTGGTGTGTGATTTGGACATGGACACAATGTGTTGTCATTTGTCTGGGTTGATTTAAACCTAATCAATGGATTTGTCCAGGATGAACATCTTCTCCACGCAAACCTTCCCATAGTGGAGACATGTTTAACCATAAGGCTGTATTGAGCAGAACTCATTACTTTTATAATGCGATAGACTTATAAAACTACATAGAAAGCAAGTAAAAGTACGTATTATTTATAAATGAATCACGAACTTTAGTTAATAACTCACAGCCAAACTTTAGCGTAAGAAATCTGGTTCCAATAAATAATCCAAATAGTACTGGAGTACTAACGAGTACGTAACAATAGCTCTGTAGCGTGTTATTGTAGAATACTCATAAGTACGGTAGTACGCTAGTACGTATCTGTTCTGTTTCCGTGTTTCTTCTTCGCGTGTGTATTAGAAGCAGGTGCAGTAACAAGCGCGACTCAACAGCGCCCTCTTCCGGGGACGCAGATTTACTGCCTCACAGACACCACAAAATTACGACTGTTGATATGCTTACTTATTTTTATTTTTAATTCTAAGTAAATGCTTTTTTAAATTTTTTAAAAAAATTTTAAGGTAGAAATTCAATGGATACTTTTACATCTCTCCATACTGACGTTTCTAGTTCTGTCGGTCTGTGGGAGCTAAGTGGTTAAGACATTAGACTAGTGATTGGAAGGTCATGAGTTCAAATCCCAGCACCGCCAAACTGCCGCAGCTGGGCCCTTGAGCAAGGCCCTTAACCTTCACTGCTCACTTGTATAAAAAAAAAAAAAAAAAAAATGTATGTAAGTCGCTCTGCCAAATGACATAAACGTATAATTGAGTGCCTTATTTTCTAAAACATAATGTCCTTTAAAGGTCCACTATGTAGGATTCAGCCCCAGCACCAGTTGTCCTTCCGGTGCTTCCATCTGGATTCACGTCTCCACTTGTAAAAACGTGAAACATAGAGAGCGCTCTCTAGAGGTTTGTCCATTCTGGGCTACTGTAGCGGCACAACATGGCGGCTCCGTAGAGCTGGACCCGCTCCCTATGTAGATATAAAGGGCTCGTTCTAAGCTTACAAAAACACAACGATTTGCACTTATAGGTAATTATGCACTAATGTTAATATAAGTATTCCATACATATGAATTCCATAAGTATATTATGTATATTATGGAATATATACTCTATTTCTGCTAACACATACCCTCAAAATTCTACATAGTGGACCTTTAATTCATTCTTTTTCATGTAATTACATTTTCCTTTTTCTCTTTCTTTCTTTTTCTTTTTCTACCACTTTGAATAGTTTTTTGTTTGTGTTTTTGTTTGTTTCTTTCTAATTTCTTGAGTGGTTTAGCCTTTTTTGTTTCTTTCTTTCTTTCCTTCGTTCATGCTTTTCTTTCTTTCTTTCTTTCTTTGTAATATCTTGAGTAGTGTAGTCTAGTTTTGTTAATATTCAAATAAACAAAAAAAAATTATTTGTTTTAAAATGGATTCTTGTGTTATGCTAATCCTCATTTGCACATAATAGTTCAGTTCTGATATAAGTACATTTTTAAAAATGTTACACAACGGCTCACCACGACAACAACAGAAATAAACGTCTTCATTTGAGCTCGACAGCTTTCACATCTCAACATGTCTAAAAAAAAAAAGCGAAAGATATCCGCGAGGACTCTTAATTTGAAATGTCTGCTAGCTGCGATTCTGGGATGTGATTGGTTGGCTGGTTAGAGCGTAAAAATACCGGCTGCGAGTCAAACAGCGTGTAGTGCAACTAGATAGTGAGCGAAACCTCTCGACTGAAAAGGCTGCGGAGTGCACGAGAGCAGGGAGCACGGCTGCGTTCCGGATTAAACCGGAGTGGTCTGGTCTGCGGTGGATGAGTTCCAGGACGCGCGTGGACTGAGCTGAGTGTAAACTCTTCATGTCTGCGGTTATAAAGGCCATGGCGAGTGAGTGTCCTCACTTTATTACAACCTTATCAGTGCTCTGTGAAGACTTATTAACAACAGGAAGTTACAGAGCAGCTGAATTACAGAGTTATTCACTGAAACTGTGTTTACATGTCAACATCAATGCAAACTGAAAGAGTTTAAAAAGAGAATCAGTTAAATAACTGTATTTATTCTGCAGGAACAGAGAGGACAGGTTTGAGATTATTTCTTTCTTTTCTTTGATTTCATGTAGTTAAACTACTCCTAGGCTTTTATGCCCTTTTTGTACCAGAAAATAATTGAATCTTGAATGTTGTGTTTATAAATGTTACGCAATATGTAGCCTTATGTTAATGTTTAATATAATTCACTTTCTCTTTAAACTGTTGTTAGAAAATGGTGACCTCCGGGGTTTGTTTGGTTAATTATATAACTTCACATAATCTCATCACATGCCTAAAGCAGATGAGTGTTCATTATTTTGTTTAAACCTCACGCACAAAGTCATCCAAAAAGCGTGATTTTATTTTCATTTATTTTTAAGACTTTTATCAATTAAGTCTGTAAGTAATAAAACACTTCTACCCCACTGTAATTCACAAATAATTTGCATATTGTATATGATTGGTCCAAGCTTTAATTTTGTGACATCAGAAATAGAGCACACGTGTAGCCCCGCCCCCACATCTGTTTTAATTTAGATAAAAAAGGCTAGATAAAAATGTAATAATTGTAGTGTCCCAGTGCTGATAAAGGACAAATGTGTACATTTTATATATTATACATATTATATATTAAGATAATTTTTTATTATTGTTATTATTATTATTCCAATAAGGTAACGCAGTGCAAAAAACGACAGTGTTATGTCAGTCTCTCTCTCTCTCTCTCTCTCTCTGAAATCGTTTTCAGAGTTTCGTCTGGCTGTGGTGCAGCTGCACGTGACCAAGGTAAAGGCTGAAAACTTGTCTCGCGCTCAGAGGCTGGTGAAGGAGGCGGCAGGTCAGGGGGCAAAGGTCGTGGTCTTACCTGTGAGTATAAAGCGTGCGAGAGCAGGTCAGCATTTATTCTGTAAGCAGACGTTTAGCTGTAATGCAGCACTGACCTGTGCACCTAAACACAAAACTCTGATCGTGGTCCAAATGTGCGGCACAGTTACTAATATAATAAACAATTCTAATTACATTCAGAGAGCATAGGCCGTGCCTTGCATAAGTTTTCACCCCCTTGTACTTTTGCACATTTTGTGGTTTTACAATCTTAGTATTGATGTGGGCAGGAAAAATCTATATATTTTGCAACATCATTTACAAATATATACATAAAAGTTGTGATTGGATAAGTATTCACACCCATCACTATGAAACCCAGAAAAAAACCCCAGTGCAGTCAGTTACCATCAGAAGGAAGATGAAGCCCAAGGACCAAGTTCTGGAAAATTTTCCATACATCCCAAACTCTGAGCATTGAATACAGGCAATGGTGAAGCTCTGACTACTACCACATCTCCCTGTTAGCTCGTATCTGAGACCAGTGACTCAGTCACGATGCCAGAGATTATATATGATGTTCATGTTAAATAAAAAAAAAAGAAAACACACGACACGGGTTAGCTTAGATTGAGGTTTAGGTGATGGAACGCTACACATATCGCCATCTTGTAATGATGTGTTCATGTTTCTGTGCAAGAACCAGGTCCCGGGTTCCAGGTCAGTTAGTACCAGTACTAAAAACTGTAGGATTTTACAGTTTTACTAATTTGGTGCCTTTTAATTTGTTTTAATTTCTACTTCTTGTGCAAACCTAGAACCGAATACTACTAATATTAATACTAATACTAATAATAAGAATACTACTACTACTACTACTACTAATAATAAAAATACTACTGCCACTATTACTAATAATACTAATGCTCATACTACTGCTGATATTACTAATAAAAGTTGTACTATTGCTACTATTAATAATACTAATGTTAATACTACTATTACTACTACTAATAATACTAAATAATACTAATACTACTTTTTAAAAATAATAATAATAGTAATAATAATACTAATAATACTACTATCACTACTACTACTACTAATAATAACAAAAATACTACTATTACTACTACTAATAATTCTAATAAATAATAATCATCTTTATTTTATATTCTACTTTTCATTTTGTGTCCAAAACGTGCTTTTACGTGAAAAAAATCTAAAATTAGACCCCTAATCCCCAAAATACTGTCATACAAAATACCAATAAAGATTAAAAAACTTCTAGGTAAAAAAAATGTTTCAAGAAATATTTGAATACTTCTAAAGGTTTCAATATAATATTTAAAAGTATAATAATGTGTATAATATTAAGATGTAAAACTTTAATAATTAACTTAAATACAGTGAAAATAAAACATATCAGATGTGTTTAATAACAGGAATTCAGTTTGAACCTGTAGTTCTTGAAAAACAGTTCAAGCCTCTTCAGAAGGCCGTTTGCGAGTTCCGATGTGCCGCGTGTGAGCGAGCAGCGTGTGCTGATGTGCCGCGCGTGAGCGGGCAGCTGAGCTGTGATTGGGACGCTGAGTGACAGCTCGAGGTTTGTTTCTGCCTCTGGAGAGGAGAGAGATGCAGCGAGCTGAACCTGAACACGCTCTACACGCCATGAGCAGCACGTGGTAGAGATATGAAGCGTAATACGCGTGCGGTTTTCCTCTGCTGCGTCTCTATAGGAATGCTTCAACTCTCCGTACGGAACGGGATACTTTGCGGAATATGCAGAGAAAATTCCGGGAGAATCGACACAGGTCCTGGCGAAGGTGGCTGAGGAGTGTGGGGTTTATCTAGTTGGAGGTGAGAACTTTATATCCTTTATAATAAGCATTACATCACATGAATGTGTGTGTGTGTGTGGTTTGCTATTATGGTGTGTGCGCGTGTGTGCGCGTGTGTGTGTGTGCGTGGACAACATTTGGATTTGTTATTACGATTGAAGTGTGTGTGTGTTTGTATGTGGTTTGCTATTATGGTGTGTGTTTGTATGTGGTTTGCTATTATGGTGTGTGTTTGTGCTGTGTGTGTGTGTGTTATGGTGTGTGTTTGACAAAGTGTGTCACTTTGTGTGTTGACTTTCTTATTAAGGTTAGTGTGTGTGTGAGAGCAGCATTTGAGTTTGTTATTATGATTAACGTGTGCGTGTGTGTTTGACATTTCAGGCTCCATTCCTGAGGATTATGAAGGGAAGCTCTTTAACACCTGCTCAGTTTTTGGGCCTGATGGAAAATTACTTCTTAAACACAGGAAGGTGTGTGTGTGTGTGTGTGCGTGCGTGCGTGCGTGCGTGCGTGCGTGCGTGCGTGCGTGCGTGCGTGCGTGCGTGCGTGTGAGAAGTAATACACCGATCAGAACAGTTTGCACAATTTGCAATCAGGAGCATTGTCTGTCCAGTTAACTCGTTTCCATGGCAACCCTTTTGCTGCGTTTCTGTGTCTGAGAGAGAATTTTTCAAAACGATGTAATCTGGTCCCGTGAATATTTATATTTTATTATTTCATTTCAAAATGCCGTGAAATTAGTTTTTTTATATTTAACATTTATTTCCTTTCATTCTCTCTAATGCATTTAATTTAAATCTTTTATTATTTTTATTATAACACACGTTACTGAGTGATTTATGCACAAAGATTAAAATAATTCACATTAAAGGAGTGAACCTCTCACATCTCAGGGCTTCCACTGTAACGTCTCGGCTCTCTTCTCACAGATCCACCTGTTTGACATCGACGTTCCCGGGAAAATCCGTTTCCAGGAGTCGGAGACACTGAGTCCAGGGAGCAGTTTATCCGTGTTTGAAACCCGTGAGAGAGTCCTGTCCTGTTTTTGTGTTTTGTGCAGATTGGATTTAATCCTGTTTCTCTCACCACTTATTATTATTATTATTATTATTATTATTATTATTATTTGCACAGCATATTGTAAAGTGGGAGTCGGGATCTGCTACGACATGCGCTTCGCCGAGCTCGCACAGATCTATGCAAAGAAAGGTACGTTCGGTGCTCGTTAGTAGGGTTGGGAACCGAAACTCGATTCCAAATTAGTATCGAATCCAAATGCCAAGTAAAAAATTAAATTTCAGTCCTGTGAGGACTCTTTTTTAAAAAATTATATTGTCAAACAAAACAACAAACAAAGGCTACATATATGCAAGCCGTCCAAAAGTATACAGCAGGACACGAGAATCTGCCATGGTAGTTTGCAGTGGCTCAGAGGGGATTTTAAGTCCCTGTGGCTTACTCACCATAACTCCAACGGGATTTCAAAATAAAAGTCCCTGTGGGTCGTCAGCCGTTCCTCTAAACAGGATTTTGAAATAAAGCTCCATTTTCAGATAAAAAAAGTCTGTGCAATGTAATAATGCAGTCAACATGCTTTAATTAAAGTAATTATTATTATTAATTTAAATTAAAAAAATTATGCAGATGATTTCCACACTGCTTTAAGCCTTTACTCTAGCTGGAATTAGCATTTCCTTTTAGTATCTTGTAACACTTCTTTCAAACCGTTTACACGTCTTTCAACACATTTTACATTAACTGAAATCCAGAACCAATTAAAACGATCTAGATTCTTGACGATGAGTTTCTCAGCTGAGTGTTAGAGTTTTATGACTCTGAACAAACGCTGTATAACTGCAAACAGTCTGCGTTAGGCGATTATAAGCGTGTGCTGTCTGTAAGGAAGAAAGTACTCCGTATTCTGCTGTTAATGGAGTGGTGTGATGAAGCAGAGCTACCGCTGCTTAGTTGATTATTTTCGTGTAACACCGCATCCTGAAGTGTTTTATTCCTCTTACACCACCATGAAAGGAGTCAGTTCCTCTTCCCACTTGTGTTATAGCAGCTATAAACAGTCGTTCCTCATCAGATTCTCTTTTTTCTTTCTTTTGAAATATTAGAGCTCGTGATGTCTGCACTGTTTGCTGTGTTTGCACATGTGTGCTTTATGTTGTCTTCTGTTGCACACGTGCACTTTTGTACTTCTGTGTTGTCTTATATGTAGCCCCTTGGTCCTGGAGAAACGTTGTCTCGTTTCACTGTACACTGTACCACATGTATATGGTTGAAATGACAATAAAAACACTTGAACTTGAACTAGAAGGATCACATTAATATAAACCTAAGATTTACTGAGACAATTTTTCTAGAAAAATCTAGAATATCCTGTATATGAGCACTGCGTTCTGTCGTGTGTTTGCACTGTGTAGGTTGTCAGCTGTTGGTTTACCCCGGAGCCTTTAACATGACCACAGGACCTGCTCACTGGGAGCTGCTTCAGAGAGCTCGGTCAGTATCTTTACTCTCTGTTTATCAAATCCGCTGCACTCTTCTGTCTTCTGCCTGTATGTCAGTGGTGCTCTTTTGTTTCTCTGTGACAGGGCAGTGGATAATCAGGTGTACGTGGCCACGGCTTCACCGGCAAGAGACGAGAGTGCCAGCTACGTGGCCTGGGGTCACAGCTCGGTCGTTAATCCCTGGTCAGTACTGTGTGCCTTACTGTCACAGATTGGTTTAAAATCCTTTAACACTTCAGGTTGTCACGTTTCTAGACGTGTAATAATCATTTACAGACCCGACGACACGTTCTACATTGGAGCTCTGCGTTCTAACTAGGCATGTAATGATACACCGTTCAATACCTCCAGCACCATCACACCGATGACTCGCGTAGAGAGAAGCACGGCTCTAACTGCGTCATCAAGTCTCATCAAGCAGCGGTGAAACAGCGTACAGAGCAGAATTCGGAGCAGCATGTGCACTAAACATTGCTCCTGTTTTACACTGGGTTTTAAAATGCATCTTGAGGATTGGGTTACAAGTGGACAGCCGAGAAACATCGCCGTTCACACCTGTGTCAATCATGCGCCTCCAAGGTGTCCTGCTGACCGCTCGTGTTCAGATTTCGGTTCTGCCTACATCACTTCCACTAGAAGGCCAAAGGCATAGTTACGTTAAAAACATACCAGCAACATACCTTCTTCTACTCCAACCATGTACACGCTGTTACCAAAAGAAACACCACGTCCTGCACTGATGACGTATTTTCCTGTCTCGTTCTTGTCAGGGTTTACGCTACAGAAGATATGTGGTCTAATGTGTCCTAGACGACGTCAGCAAGTGGTTTGAGTTCTTGTGTCTTGGAGGTCGTTAGCGGTTGGAGGTTCAGTTGTGATCAGATCGGCCAAGACGCATTTTAATACCAAGTGTAAACGGGGTCATTATGACTCTTAATGTTGACAAGACAAAGATGAATGTAGGCTTTAGGAAGACCATTGTTCACAGACCACTTACTACTGCTTATCTACAGCCATGGAACATCACGGCGGCTCCTAGCCTCTAAAACAGAACACGTTTCATCAACGCTGCCTCAGTAAAGCCGCCAGGATAGTGGCTGTCTCACCGCTCTCACCTCTCCCATAAACACTTCATCCTTCTACCTTTCAGCCTTACCTTTCGGTTCACTTTCAAGTCTATCAGCTTCTTTCTGCAAGCTGTCCGGGCCCTCAGAAAACAAACAGCCTCCCAGCCACCTGCCTAGGAATTAAAGGTGCAATAGTTGTTGTTGTTTTAAAAAAAAAATTCCTTTTCATAATTAATAACCTGGAAGGTACAACAAACAAACATTTGATTTAAGAAAAAAAAAGTGTATTAAGGCACTAAGAAAACATGGTGGAAAACTGACTTCTGGTCCTGAATACTTGTTTGTTAATATAAGCCTCCTGTACTGGTACAGGTACAGTTGTGGTGATTAGGACTTACCACTCCCATACGCCATGCTAGTGTACGTACTGTACTCTATGTTCCAATCTGATACAGCAGTTGTGTAGTTTCTTGTGTTGTATTTATTGTATTGTACGGGTCCTTGCTCATAGTTTATTTGCACTACTTAAAGTGTCGTGAAAAAGTATTGGCCCCCTTCCTGAGTTCCTCTATATTTGTTTGTTAGCAACACTTGTTTTTGTTCTCCAATCAAATTTACTATAAGATAAAAGACAATATGAGTAAACACAATACACAGTTGTCAAGTGAAAGCTCGTTTCACTGGTCTGCTTTTATCACTTCAATTTGGTTCACTGAGTGACTAAGGGGCCATTACTTTTTCACACAGGTGATATTGGTTTTGGGGAGATTTTATTGTGCTGTCGGCGTGTTCACTGTATTCACTTTCTGCAATGTCGAACCAAGGCCTTGGAGAACACTGTTGTTTCACTTATTCTTTAATCTCAGAGGATGAACCATGAAAGATGAAGACTAGCACGTATTTTCTCACCCGGAGCTCAGAGACGTCCGAGTGGAGATCTCTCTCACCATGGGATCGCGGCTTATTGCGCACTCCTGGAATGATCACCACTTAGCAGCCAGGTGTAGTTATGTGGTGATAAAGATTGCTACTGACTGCGTTGTTTGCTCTCGCAGGGGTGAAGTGATCGCAAAAGCACAAACGGACGAGAGCGTCGTGTACGCTGATATTGGTGAGTTTAACTCTTATCAGGGTGGCTTGCATTAACAATACAGAAATGTATTAAATGATCAGATTGTTGTCTCCTACTCTTGATGTATTGTTTTGTCTCTTGTAGACCTGCAGTACTTGGCTGACGTGCGTCAACAGATCCCAATCACAATGCAGAGACGTAACGATATATACACGGTTAACGCTGTTAATGAGGCCTGAGTCTGCGTGATAACGTCGTCACTAAAAGCAGATGATCGACTTGCCTGACTAAGACCCTGTTTTACACCTTGTTGTTTCATAGGTCTCGGAACTGGATTGGACCCTGATGATTTCAGCTTTTCACATGTGCTTTGGTTGATCTATCAGCTGATCAGCTTCACCTAGCGTTCTGTGTTGCTGCTCATTTGTACGATGCAAAAGATGGCTGCCGTAACTTGGAATTTTGCATGCCGTTTTTAAATTTTCTCCGACTTCAGTACTTACGGATCATGTCTGTTATGATGTATGACATTAAAAGGCTCTTTTTGGGTGTGCAAAAATGGAAATCAAACCCTCTAAAATGGTTTAAATAATTTAATTCAAATCTGATTTAATGCTTTTTCATGGTGAATTTGTATGTGAAAAATCCCTTTCCAGATATAATCCTAATAATTCCTGTCTGGATAGGATCATGGCATTCCCTTCAAGAACATCATAATGATACCTGAAACCAGCAGGTGTGAACAGTGTCTTTGTTGCATGTTTAATCCGTAACTGTCAGAGGGAACAGGTTTAAACATCACAAAGTGCCTGAAAGACCAGCGTTGTAAGACATACTATCAGTATTTGTGCAGGTAAAAAAAAATTAATCTTTAATGTTAAAGAAATTACAGCTGCGGTGCTTTACGTTTAATGCTGTACCTGACACTGAGAATGGATACTAAATACTGTGAACACTTTTGTTCTGTTGCAAATTAAGATGCCTAGAATTAATGATGTTATGTGACAATGGAACAATAAAGTTGAAATTTCGCCACTTATTGGCAGTAATTAGCATGTTTAACAAGTGCGAGTACTCTGTGATATTTATTTAAGACAATCTGTGAATCCAAAAGAGGGAAAGATCAAAACCAGGAAGTACAAAGAAAACTCGGAGAAGAAGCCTCGGATTTAACGCTAGACAACGCACGGTAAGAATTCGCAAAGATACTACGACACAAGAAAGTATAAATAGACCAACTAATCAAAGGCTAAACACAGAACAGGTGAACACAATAGAGCAACAAGCCAGTGACAAGACGGGTGCAGACAGGATTAAAACAGAAACAAAAAACATCAGCAACATGGGAACCATAATGCCAAGTGGGAATACGTGACATTCTGATTGGTCAGAAGGTGTTGATTAATTTTCTATAACAGCAGCTCTGACAGTAGTGGAGGTTTATAGTAATAAGCTCGTTCTAATATGTTATCGTTTCTATAGTAACAGCTCATTCACAGGGACACAGGTATGGTGGACATTCCACGTGCACGGATTATAAAATGCGAGTAAGCCTTGATATACTGAGGAGATGTTTATGTAACATTTATGGAAGGAGTCTCCAGTGTCCGAGGTAAAGCTGGAACGTTCCCGACATCCTCAGGTACAGAGGAGTTTACGCTTCTTCGCAGTTTCTCTTCGCAGGCATGATTTGCCTCTCTGACATTCCACAACATTAAATGTTACTGTAAATGGATAAAAAATATGATGATGTTCTTTAATAAATAATAAATCATTATTGCTGTGCTGTAAAAGGAATAAAACACGGGGACGTGATGTTTCAGGAAAATAATCAGCAAGAGGACGGTGTGATGAAGCTGGTAAAACTGGTAAAACCCTAAAGTTGATTATTTTCCCATAACCGCATGACATGTTTATATTCATTACAAACATATTGTGCAGCTATACAACAGCAGTAACCCAGAGCCAGCATGGTCGTCATGCTCAGCCCAAAACAACCTCCTCGTCCTGCAGCACACAGACCTATCATATGAATTCACTCTTATCTTTGTAGTCAAATTACATGCAGAACATAATGACATGCTTCTTTATTTCCTTTTTGTTTTTTTGGAAAAATATTCTAAAAAAAGAGAAAGGCGTTGGGGGAGTTCTAAAACAAACAGACTGGTTTGTAGAGTCATGCAAAAGGTGGTGTTGTGATAAAATTTCAGTGACACAGCTGATCATATTCCCATCTAATGCTCCACTTAACACAGAATTAGCTTTTTCAATCCCTGAAGAAAAAACCTTATACTCTGTAATATATATTTAACTTGCATTGACAATATTGCTAAATTTTAGTTTAGCTTCAGTTAAACAATAAACAAATGACTAAAATACGACAATAATTACAATGTGTTTTTGACAAAAACCACAACTTGTTAGAGCTGAACACCAAATTCCAGACACTAGGCTTTAATATTAACAGGTGGTGAACACACACACACACACACACACACACACACACACACACACACACACACACACACACACACACAC
>JAQQZX010000037.1:1401677-1420528 GCA_030068355.1 Notoglanidium maculatum
TGTGAACTATTACCTGAGTGAGTACCGATTGAGACTAATATTCGGCATCGATTTTCGTCCCGTTGGGACGGCGGTTTCTGTTGTCGCTCCCGTTTCAAGTTCGGTTTTATTTTGGCCGTGTTTTTTGATGGACATTTCCGCGTCCAGTTCGCGCTCCTGTGGCATCGCTCAGAGAACTGCGTACAGCTGGAATTACCCTAAGTAAGACACTTGCTATCCTCGCTACCATGACAACAATATATAATTTGACAGATATAAGCTGATGTTCACTGACCAATAATCTAAAATGTAGTGATGAGTAATGTAATAATGACCACTGACTTTGGTCTCAGTAAAATTATTCCACATTAGGTTAACAGAGACACCATTTAAGCACTTGCAATTGAAAAACCAGTTCTATGAAGCAGATGCGGATGTGGGTGCAGTTTTCTTTCTGTGCAAATGACATTTGTTTGTTCCTGTCAGGCTTCTTTACTGCAACCAGAATGAACACTTCCTTAAACAAATGTACACAAACTAATGTAGATATCATCAGAGGCATTAAAGGGGCATTACAGATTAAAACTGGCTGTATAATGCATTGTGTTGTGTTGTGTTGTGCTTTGGAGTACAGGATTGCATTCTCAGTGCTTAACATATAAACAGTTGCAGTCAGAAGTTTTCATATATCACATACATAAACATAGTTTACATACATAGTTTACACATCATGGACATGAATGTCATGGCTATTTTGGGCTTTCAATGATTTCTTTGGACTGTTTTTTCTGTGGTAGGATGACTGTACAACATACATCTTTAAGAGAAAAAAACAAGGACTGGGCACACAAGTTTCAATTTACAACACAGGGTCCAAATTATACACATAGCACAGCTAATATTTGGTTAAATGTCCCTTAGCGAGTTTCACCTTGACCAGACACTTTTGGTAGGCATCAACAAGCTTCTGCAGAATTCTGCTTGGATATTTGACCACTCTTCATGGCAGAATTGGTAGAGTTCACAAACTCGACTTTTAAGCACTGCGCACATATTTTCAACATGGTTGAGGTCAGAGCTTGTTTTAAGGTTAAGGTTAGCCTGCTTTATCCATTCCACAACCAGTTACCACAATACCCAGTTATATCCAAGTTTCTGATCGTTTGAGGTTCTTGTGCTTTGTGCAATGTAGCAGTTCCACTGGCAGCAAAACAGCCCTAGAGCATGATGCTACCACCACCATGCTTAACAGCTGCTAAAGTGTTCCTCTGTATCTCTGCTCATTGTGGCCAAACAACTCTGTCTTTGTCTCATCTGACCATAAAGCTTTTTCTTTGTCCATGTGGTCAGCTGCAAACCTTAGTCCAGCTTGAAGGTGTGGATTTTGGAGCAGGAACTTCTTTCTTGCATGGCAGCTTCTCAGTCCATGGCAATATAAAACTCGCTTGGCTGTAGACAGTGTTCCAGCAGTTTGCAGTTCATGGCAGGCCTGTGCCTTGATGGTTCCTGGGTTGTTCCTGACCATCTAAACCAATTTTCTCTCAGCTGAGGGGGACAGTTTGGATCTTCTTCCACACCTTGACAAAGTTGCTCCACCTCCCATTAACTTGTACTTGTCAAACAAACCATTTTTATGTTGCACACAGAGAAGCTACCAGCTGGAGTCAATCATGATCACTAACAGGAGGTTAAGAGGCCTTGACCTTGGCAAGTTAAAAGACATTTTTGAGCTTTCAGAACGACTGAATTAATAATCTAAGCAGGTGTCTATAATTTTGACCCTGCACTGATTACAGAAACCCCAAAATAAATTCAAACTTGTGCACCACATTCTCAGTTTTTTTAATTAAAGATGTATGTTGTACAATCATTTTTTCCAGAGAAAAGAACAGTTCAAGGAAATCATTTAAACCATGAGGAGTGTATTTAAACTTCTGATCCCAGCTGTATGTCATGCAGGATGTCTTACATAATAATGAAGCAATGATAATACTTGCAACAGAGGTTTGAGTGAGTAATAGTCTTATTGTACCACAGGAGGTGGAGATTTTCAAGTTGCCAGTTGGAGAACCAAATATCTGCCACAAAGCTGTTGTAGTCAGCCAGTTCTGTGGTTGTCCAGTGAAATTTACATCTATGTTACATTCGTTAATTGTATGTTATGGGAGAGTTGGATGATTTCCAATCTTTTTGATACGTGGGTTTATTGCTGCGCCATTAAAGAGATAAGAAAGGAAAAAAACACTCTGTCATGACTGGGTGGCATGATGAAGCGGTGTTACTGATACCACGCCAAAGTTAATTATTTTCCAATATCAGCATTTCCTGGTTTGTTCCTCTTATATAACAGAAATAGTTTGCCAGCAAATAGAAATTGCCAGCAATAGCCAGGTTTCCATTGCACTGTTGAGCAAAATAGAAGTGATTTAATTTTTTAAACTCAACACAACACAAGTGTGATGTTATGTGATTAAAACTGGGTTTTCTCCTTTTCTGATTGTCATTCGGCTCTCCAAGGCATGGTATTTGGCACTGGATTCGAATGCATCCACTGCAATAGCCGTGGTAGTGTTAATCGAATGTGTTTCCATTTCAATTTTGTGAAATATTGCCTTTGCCTAATAAAGCACCTCATGCAGGTGTTTAAACCTTTTTGTGATATTTGAGAGTTTTTACATTAATGTTTAATTACATTACTTACAATTACTTACAGTTACTTACAACTTACATTACGTTAATTACAATTTTGTAATTCTGTATCACGAAACACTTAGCTGTATGGTACCACATAAGATGTTCCTCCAGAGAAATTACTAAAAAGCTTTTCTGTACGGTGTTACAATTGACTTCCTTCTCTTGGATGATTAATTAGGTTTTTTTTCCAGAAATATAAAGTAAATTTTACTCATGACACAACCACATGACTGCTGTAACAGGTGAGGAAGAATGCTTACAACATACAGTGTGTCAACATATCGATGGTTACTGTTCGATTGAAAATCTTGTCCCTTCTCTGTCCTTTCTTTTTCTTCTCTGTCCTGTGCCCTCCAGACAATTTAGGTCCTTATGACATGATCGAGGAATGTTCTTTATCTTATGTCGCACTTCTCACGGAAGAGGCCTTCACTATGTAGAGACTACAAGTCTCCTTTCGTCTAGACAAATGCATTCTTCTACTTATTTGTTCCCTTGAGAATACTATGACATAATGTGTTTCTGTGTATAAATACTTCTAGACTTTCTTCATTAAATCAGACTGAGTTTAACATGACCATGTGTCCACTGTTTACTCACGTCTCCAAGCACGCTTGTCACACAGAGGAAGAGAGAGAGAGACGGTTGGCAGAGTCTGAAAGAGATTGAACCTGAATTGAAGCTCCACGATAGATCTAACAGTTTGGGGGCTCGTCCGAAAAATTGTGTATATTGCTGTGGCTATGGTGTCAATTGTGATCCTTTTCTTGATAATCTACATGGCTGGTCAAAGGATATGGAACTTAAACCTTTTCCTAGAGATGGTAGTTTTGCATCAGAAGCATTTAGATCTGCAGCAATAATGATTTATGATGGTTATACATACATGACAGACTCTTTCGAAGTTTGGAAGAAACTGAAATGTGCATGAGATAAATTCCAACAGGCATACACACAACAAATATCAACTGTAGTCAAGGAGACTACAGAGTCTCTGCCGATAGTGACGGCAACATCCTCAGGTAGGCTAATCCATGTATTCAGGTGTGCATATGCAGGACAACCTGCACAGGCTGCACAAACTCAAACTGAACAAACTACAGAAATGCTCACACTTTATCCAGAACTACCGAACACTGGGAAAACAGTAGAGAAGGAGGTAAATACTGCTTTGCCCTTTGTAGCACTGGGAACAAAGCTGGTTCAAAGCTGGTCGAAAACGTTTGATTTGGTTATTCAAGCCATGCCTGCCTGCCTCAGGGCAGTTGTAGCGTCAGCACTCATGGTAATGGATGCTGGGAAAATAGTTCTTTCACATCCTCTCGTTTTGCACACATCTCATCAGGTCACTACTATTTTGAATAACATTCAAACACAACACATGACAGCCCAGTGGCGTGCTGGTTATGAAGCTATTCTATGTGCAACACAAAATCTCACTATTAAAACAGAGTTGACACTCAATTCACCTGTGGTTTTATTACAGCATCTCTTATCTCTCAACACTGATTTGGTTTCAGATGAACATGATTGTTTAACCCTGATTCATGAAAACTCAAGTGTACGCCCTGACCTCTCCTCTGTTCCATTTGAGAATGGTGTACATGTGTATGTTGACGGCTCCTGCTCAAAGCCAAATGATAACACTTTTCACTGCGGCTATTCAGTGTGCTCTCTCCTTGATACTGTCTGGGAAGCTTATTCATTACCATATAAATCAGCACATGCAGCAGAATTAGTTGCTCTCACACGCACTCTTTTCGCTGATCAAGTTGTAACTGTGTACACTGATTCTAGATATGCTTGTGGCGTAGCACATGATTTTGGGGTGATTTGGCATTCCGTTATGCTGATTGTAAGCCAATTTCTAACTCTACTTTGGTTTCTGATTTATTGCAAGCTTGTACTCTTCCTAAATGTTTGGCTATAGTGAAGGTTAAAGGTCATGATATGGAGCACTCTGACCAGGTCAAAGGTAACACACTGGCTGATAAGGTTGCAAAATGTGCAGCTAGAACTGGTTCACCTTGTCCTTTTGCCAGTAATTCCCTATGTTTCTCGTTGTTCTCTCATGTCTCTGTCCCTAGTGATATTGATGTGAAGTTCTTGCAGTCTCAAGCAACAGATGCTGATCTTTCATTCTTGGCGACGCAGAACTGTTCTCCAGGTTCGGATTACCTCATTCGGGACTCACAATTTCGTTTGGCTCTACCTAAATCAGTTTTACCGTTTCTTGTGAGACACTTTCATGGTATTTCACATGTCTCACAAACATGGGTAAGGCGAAATATTGACATGAATTTTTGTGTATCTGACGTGCGCAAGACAGTAAGACTCTTGCTGGACTCATGTCTTATAAAGATGCTATCAAGTCAGCTCTGTAGGGAGCCCAATGCTGGAGAACACACACACACACACACACACACACACACGCACTTTTGGTTGATTGATTTGTTTTTGTGATTTAACGATCTTTTCCCTTGTCTTCTTCCTTTTTCCTTCTAATAATTAACTGATCCTGGTAGAGAGCAAACACAACATGATGATCTATTGGGTTGTGACATCACTATCTTTATCCATCTCATTATTAATTGGCCCTTGCTCAGGTGGGATACCAGATCATTTGTTTTGGCAATATGCAAATTTTACTGTTAAATCTTGTTGTAGTGTACTGTTAGGGCTTGATGTAATTGGGGCTTGTTGTATTCACTCTTCGGATGGTTTGCTCCTTACATGTCTGTGATTGCTCCTATAGTTGTGATTTCCCTTTTGGCTATTTGTTGTGTTCCAATCCTTTTTTCTTGCTTGCAATCATTTATGGCTCAAAGAATGAAATCTATAATGAATCCTAGTTTTCCTGTTGTACCAATGTCAAAGGAACAAGATTTTATGTTCTAGTATTTGTTCTTTTAGAACAAAAGGGGGCATTGTTAGATTGAAAATCTTGTCCCTTCTCTGTCCTTTCCTTTTTCTTCTCTGTCCTGTGCCCTCCAGATCATTTAGGTCCTTATGACAATGATCAAGAAATTACTAAAAAGCTTTTCTGTAGGGTGTTACAACTGACTTCCTTCTCTTAGATTATTACATTCTTTTTTCAGAAATATAGAGTAAATTTTACTCATGACACAACCACATGACTGCTGTACGTGGTGATGAGGAATGCTTACAACATACAGTGTGTCAACATATCGATGGTTACTGTTAGATTGAAAATCTTGTCCCTTCTCTGACCTTTCCTTTTTCTTCTCTGTCCTGTGCCCTCCAGACAATATAGGTCCTTATGGCATGATCAAGGATGTTCTTTATCTTATGTCGCACTTCTCATGGAAGAGACCTTCACTATGTAGAGACTACAAGTCTCCTTTCGTCTAGACAAAGGCATTCTTCTACTTATTTGTTCCCTTGAGAATACTATGACATAATGTGTTTCAGTGTATAAATTCTTCTAGACTTTCTTCATTAAATCAGACTGAGTTTAACATGACCATGTGTCCACTGTTTACTCACGTCTCCAAGCACGCTTGTCACACAGAGGAAGAGAGAGAGAGATGGTTGGCAGAGTCTGAAAGAGATTGAACCTGAATCGAAGCTTCACGATAGCTCTAACAGTTACATTTATACTTTATACATTTGGCTGGAGTGTCCGTTAACCCTTATGTTCACTATGACTCTCAGAAATAAGGTCTCGTGCTGTATATATGAGGGTTCTGGACTTGGTTAAAGGGTTGTAGTTTGGAATCAGTCAGTTCTACACAAAGCACCTAAGTGTTTTTAATGCAATATACAATCATTCATTAATATCACTTATTATTAAAAGGTAAATAGATTGTCCATGTGTAGGAATACTCTGCATCCAAGACATCAGTGAAAACAATATACTTGGACAAAAAAAATCCAAAAACCCAGTTATAAACATGTTTATTTCATTTGTTAGTATTCACGTCTAAAATGTTGAACTTAGATGAGCAGAATTGCCTTTAATGAAAAGCGGCAGTGTCTGCAGAACAAATAATTTGAACTTGATTTGTACTTTTTGTGGAGAACGGTTGCGCTGATACACCAGAGACACGCTGCATTGAGAATCACATGACAGTTGTGGAGATAACCATCAACTAGTCTCAAGGTTGATACCTAGTTACAGTTGTAAGCCTAATTATGACTAGTAACTTGAAATTAGAAGATGCTTAATGTAAAACTCACTAAGTAATAAAAAAAAACAGTAAGTGTTCTTAATATCTTAGAGTTACACTAAATCTAGATCTGGATAAGTGTAAAGTTATAAGGAATAACAAGTTTTAATGGACCAAATAAATTAAAAGCATATATAATACAAAAATTAACTCTGCCCTGTGATTATAAGAGGGGTCTGGAAGGAAGCTGAAAAAAGTTTGTGATCTAGAAAGTAAACAGGATGATAATGATATTAAACTCCAGTAATATTAGAGGTGATTTATGTGTTATATTGGACTATAAACAGCCAGGAATAAGACTATGCTATGGAGGAACATTTTGCTTTTATATACAGACCTTAACATATCAGTTTGGTTTGAGATAACACAAATACGCAGAGTAATTGTTAACAAAAGTGAGATAAAAATACAACCTACAGGGGTTATATCAGATTTAATGAATTGCAGTGCATGTTTACTTTCCATGAGCTTTACAGAATGATAAGTTATTAATTAGATTTCCTCCGGCTTGATCTTAATTAGCATTCCAAATTTAACGTTCTCAACGACAATAACTGGTATAACTATATATATTTTTTAAAAAATTCATTTTAACCAAACGTTTAAAGTTTAATGTTGCTAAAGCAAATCACGTGGTTTTAATTTCATAACAGAAACAGAGGTAAATGTACGACCAAGAGATAAAAAAACAAACAAAAAAAAACCCCATAAACGTGGACTACATGATTCAGCATGCTAAGATCACATGGTCTCGTCTCCGCCCCATGCCGCTTGACCAATCGTCATCGTTCTGTTAGGTTCCGGACGCTGTGATTGGTCAGCTGGAGGGTTTACGCTCACGCCTGCGTTAAAAGATAACCGGTAGAGCGTGTTTCATCATCAGTACATCTCAGGAATTCATCCTCCTCCTCCATTTCCTCCAGACGGATTGAGCGATACGTTTGTTCCTCATGGCTTCACACAGCAGCGACTGTTTGGCTGGATTTTGCCCGGAGTTCCACTCATTTGCCACGGACGCGATTCACGCCGGTCAGGAACCCGAGCAGTGGAGCTCCATGGCGGTGGTGCCTCCGATTTCACTGTCCACCACCTTCAAACAGTTCAGTCCAGGAAAACACGCTGTGAGTTCTCTCTCTTACTCTCACTTTCTCTCTCACACACACGCGCATTTAATGTCAACTGTTCCGCTTCAGCACCATTTAGCAATATGTGGAACTCTAAAGGATCATAAACGCCCCAAAACACGCCTCAGGCAGTATGGAAGGCCAAAAGGGTCATACGCATGCCCTCAACACGCGTCTTGTCCTTTTACACGCAAAAAGCGTCAAAAGTCGACGCTTATTTTGAAATATTTTCAAAAACAGTTTCAGCCCAGTCACAGGTAATAAACAAGATGAAATGGTATAATATTTAATATCCTGATCATAGTGACCAGAATTATAATTTTTATCAGTATTGTTAAAATGCGCTGAAAATGTTCAGAAAGGACTGAAACACAAACTGAAATCATTTCACCAAGTTATTAGATTGAAAACCACAAATATAATTAGCTGCGCTATGCACTATATATCTGCGTAAAGATGAAATTAATCATATTCCGGCTGCCACTAACGACTAGTTTCCTTTCGGTTAATCAGTTGACTGTTTTACCGATGAGTCGATTCATCTAAATAATGAATTTTCCTCCAAAACAAATCTAATTAACCATTTCATTCTTTTAGTTATTTTTACTGCGAGCAAAAGAGAATGATTATTTGACATGGTATAATGATGTTTTATAATATTCCCTGTTCCTTTGAACTTGCACTTTTATTTATATTGATCACGATTATTCACACATCATGTGTTTATTGCATTCCCTATACAAAGAAATATGAGTAAAATAATAGCAGAAATAAAATAATTAGATAAGGTACATGTTCCAGTGTATGAATCTGTTCATCTCATGCTCGAAAGGTGATTTTCCTCATGTTGTCTGTTATAACCTGTGACAAACACGCATTTCGGTTTTCACTTAACCCTGTTACCTGAAGAAGAAAAATAAATTTCTAAAGAAATTAAAGAATAAAATCTTCAATAATTTTTTTTTCTTTACAAGTACATTTGTGCTGTTTAGGGCTGCTTCATGAATCACAAACATGATACACTCCCATGATGCACAGAGAGAGAGAGAGAAAAAAGTAAAAGCAGACTGTTAGGTATGCTCGTTGTCACGTAACGGTAAGGGACAGTGTATATCGTGTGCTGAGTGAAGCAGGAACTCCGGCAAGGCTAGCTATGACCACATGACTAAAAGAGAGCCAGCAGGTAACACAGACATGAGGCTCCCTGAGACATAAAGCAGCAGCCAGTCCGCCGTCAACACACCTGAGTGGACGTGTGAGAGTGGGGGGGTAACAGCATCCAAACATCCCAGTTTACCAAAACACTCGGTGCCTGAGAACCTCCCAGATCTGCTCCTTTCCCTAACAGAAGGCTATTAACAAAAGGCTTTAATTACCATTAAAGTAACAGACTGACTGTAACTTTACATCACTTCCTGCACTTCAGAACTCTAACACACGACTGTTATGGATCTACACCTTATTAATAAATGATCACATCAAGCAAACACAGGGTTAGATGAAGCTACTGCAGGAGGTCTCTAAACCTGGATCAGACTGGTTTCTTCTGCCGCGCCAGGAAATCAGCAACTAACGCGTGACGTGATGAGGAAAACGTCACCTCATGTACGGAGTCACTGCCACCTCGGAAATATAACGGAGCGCTGATCACAATCACGAGCTGAACATGTGTGCAGATGATCAACAAGTCCTAACTGAAATCAAATGTAAAAACGTTTCAATCATTAAAAAGCATTAAGATTTAGCATATTCGCTAGGTCTATGCTAAAAAAAGATTCATCCCTGATACTTTCACTCAACGTTAATCATTGAGCATGCGAAGACACCGTGAAAAAAACGAGATTGCTGACTGAGTTGGGTTAAGACACATTTTTGTCCATGATTTCTTGGATTCATTGTTGGAAATGGTTAAATTTAAGGGATAGAAGGGCTAAGTGGCACGACAGTCAATATGCATACACAGCATGCAAGTGGTAAAGAGTCACAGCTAACGAAGGTGGAAAGTATTACGCAGATTTATCTCGCAAAATATTAAAGAAATAGTTACAAGATGTAGAGTCGCAGTTGTGAAGTCTGATTAAACGCACACATTTCAGACGCTTCTTATTTTTTTTCATTTCATAACCAGTAGAAGGGTCTGGTGGCGAGTGGACATTTTGCCCTTGACCTCTTGTGGCTTGTGTAAGAAAATATTAAAAGCTAATTTAAGCACCGTTTCATATTTCAGCTCTGTTTTATCCACACCGTATTCCCACTGACCTTCATCAGGCTCTAGTTTATAGTATAATTTCGATTGCACTCAAAGTGAACTCTGCATTGCATCGTCACCGTTTCAGGCCGATTTGTTTCTCGTGTGTTTTCCTTTTGTGAGTTACGTGCGATCATGTGGAAAACTTTACAAGATGAGAAATCTTAACGATTAATGCAACGTAAGACATCGTGAGAAACCCATGTGACTACACCAATCGTAAAATCTGTTTTCACGTATGGAAAAGGAATCGTATAAAAATTGCACATGGAAAATAAAGTTGTATCACATGAGAAATTAAATGGGGGGGGGGGTGAAAATAAATCGTGGAAAAATGCAAAAGTGCTCGAGTATGTGCTCAGTGTTAAACATGACCTGAACACGAGGCCAAATCAACAAGAGGAGTTTCAGCCCTGAGCCTCAGTCTGCGTCTCTGATGTGAAGGAAGCAGAGCTGGACGTGTGGCACAGAGCCTGAGGACACGGCACGACAGATGTGCGAGGGGTTCGGGGTGGGGGGCAAATATTTGTAAAAGATTCCTGAGAGGATCCGACAGCTGCTCGGAGGATATGAAACAGGTTGGGGGCAGTTAGAAATATTCACCAATAAGCTCTGTTTCAGAAAATGGGGTGCAAACTCTTGACCTTTTTTTAATAACTTAACTTGACGGGGTATTCCGAGTGACCGAGAGCTGCATGATGGAGCGGCGAAATAACATTAATGCCAAATAGTGTGGAAAAGCAAACACAAGAAACGTTTATCCAAAATGTACACCCGATCAAATATTCAAATTGGAAAATGGATCGTTTTTAGTAATAAAAATGATCAGAAATAAACAGGAGAATTTGTTTTTGTTTTTTTAATTTAATGAGATTACATGATGCGTACGTTTTTCTAAACAAAAAAAAATCGTAATGATTTTGTTTTTGTATTTGGCAAAATATTCTAATATAAATGTCAATATTATAAGTTGTCTTGTCTAAATATTATTAAATATGTATTCCGTTTGGCTGCTTTGGCTTCACTCCTCCTCCTTTCCCCGTGTGCTGCTGTAATTGCAGGGATTCGAGTACAGCCGCAGCGGGAATCCCACACGGAATTGTCTGGAAAAAGCCGTGGCTGCGCTGGACGGCGCTCAGCACTGTAAGTCCGCTCTCGGATCGACGACCTTGGAATCATTTGTAAATCCGCTCTGCATGATCAGCTTTGCACACACACTCACACTCACACACACACACACACACACACACACACACACACACACTCTATCACATTCCTTCTCCGCCTCCACATAAGCTTAAAAATCTTTAAAGAATAGAAACAAGTGTATACATGCCATCTGAACTGATTCAATTATGTACAAATGGGAGCCGTGCTGTTCGGTTGTAACCCGACCTGAACACTGCCTTACTCACTGAGCAGTGCAATAAAACCATTCCCATTCCTTCTGCGTGTTTTTCATCGTTTATTAACGATCGTTCACACAGATTTAGACAGCGTGTCCGCTTCTCAGACCTTTCTGCACTGCAGCGAACGCAAAACATTAAAGTAAACCTCTGTTAAAAAGAACAAAAAGTTAATTCAATGGCTACTGAAGCCCAACAGTAACTGTAACACTTTCTTGATTTGGGAAAGACATTGTGGCTTTCTCACATTAGCTAAAAGATAGAAGATTCCAGAAAGTTGCGCAGGGTGTCTGATTCAGGATTTGAATAACGCTTTGTTCTCCAAATTGCTATTTCTATCCATCCATGGATCATCTATAGCGCTTATCCGTCAGGGCGGTGCGGAAGCTGGAGCCAATCCCAGCTGACTCTGGGTGAGAGGATGGGGTTACACCCTGGGCAGCTCGCTGACCTATCACGGAGCTAACATTCGACTGTGGGAGGAAACCAGGGCATCCTGAGGAAACCCACGCAAACTCCACACAGAAACTGAGTATTCGAGCGATGTAGGTGGTGTTTCAAAGCGGCAATAAAAATCCACGCAGCAGGAATAATCCACCTAGTGCAAACACGAAACGAACACAAAATGGAGAAGTCCGTCCCCCGGGGATTGGGATCTCGGAAGCGTGGCTGTGAGCTGGGAGTTGTTGTCCGTCACGGGCGTGTCCGAATGCCGCTGAGACTGCTGGGAAGTGGTGATGTGACAGCATCTGTGTTTTACTGGTACACGTGATGCGCTCGTGCGATTTTGATGGCTGACGGACTGTAGAAGACATTTTACCGGTGTTTTATTATTTTAGGTACTGTCAAACAATCTCGCCTTTTATGAAAGCTTAACTAAAAATGATCAAAAACAACATCTGGTTAAATGTAGTGCATAGAAAGCGTGCTAATGCCTTATAGCGCATTTACTGCGACGAACATGACATCTGACACGTTTATAATCGGCTGCGATGTCACGCTAACCGTCCATTTGGAGAATAACTTCCAACCCTAAATCTCTCCTCACAATCCCCCCAGATATGCCTATAGGGAACGTCTGTCCGTCTGTTTGTCCGTCACCCTTTAATTTATTTTAAAAATATAATGTTAAACATTTTAATCTTCCACATTCTCTATATTATATGTTGATCTGCTCGGATGTAATGCGAAAACAGGTATAACAGATTTTAAATCCATACGTCACTCCATACGGTAAAGCTTGGCCCTGATTGGACAGCCCATAGTCGCTAGTCGATCATGTGACTTTGAACTAAGCGTTAAATTTTCACAAAATCCCATTTTCTCTCAGTTTGGTCACACACTGAACACATTGTTCTTAATAAATCCATTTATTCTGCTTAAACAGGTGTTGCTCTGGCCTCTGGATTAGCCGCTACCACGACCATCGTGCACATGCTGAAGGCCGGAGATGGGATCGTGTGCATGAACGACGTTTACGGAGGTGAGCCGTGCGCTAATATGATGTTATTCACACTCACGCGCACTCACATTAACACTGCTGTTTTGGGTGGAGAAACATGAAAGTGTCCGTACCTTTCAGGAACCAATCGTTATTTCAAAAGCATCGCCGCGGAGATCGGCTACGACATCACGTTCGCTGACTGCACCAAGCTGGACGTGTTAAAAGCGTCTCTCAAGCCCAACACAAAGGTTTGAAGATCAGGGCAGAATGTGATTTGCACTAATCGGATTATTAGGATGATTGTCAGAACGAACGAAAGCTTGCTGATGAATAAAAAAACGTTGTCTGTTTTCTGGTGCATGTAGCTGTTGTGGATCGAAACTCCCACGAACCCAACTATGAAGGTCTCGGACATTAAATCCTGCTCAGAAATCGCACACGAGTACAACAAGGACATTATTGTGGTTGTGGACAACACCTTCATGTCCGCGTTCTTCCAGGTATTTACATTAGGGACGAGGAAAAATACTTGGATTGAATCGTTCATTAAAAATTATTCTGTATCGATGTACAGATGTAGATAAGCAGATTATATTACTCATTCGATAGATCCTGGTCAGGGTCACAGGGTCATCCTGGGAACATTGGGCGAGATACAGCCACACATTCTCTCACACACACACACACACACACACACACACACACCTTTTCTGCAAAAACAATTTAGCAATTCCAAGTTCACTTAAGAGTCGACTCGGAGTCGACTCCTTCCCAAACGACACATCATCACTTCATTCAGTGTTCGACTTTATGCGTAATTATGCATTATATTAAGCAGAAAATCAAGTTTATTAAGCATCATAATTTTGATAAACCTTCGCATTATCTTGAGAATTAACTTCATGTGTAGCGATAAGATCAGATTTGTAAAATGCTTGTTATTCTTATCTCATAAGAATCATCTTTTTTTTATCTGTAAAATGTAACACATTTTTCCAGTCCTGAGTCTGATCTACTGTTGTAATATTTGTCTACAGCGCCCCCTGGCCTTGGGAGCAGACATGTGCATGTACTCCGCCACGAAGTACATGAACGGTAAGTATCATGTCACTTATAAATATTGTAGCTTAAATATTGTTGACCCAAAAGGAGTTAAATGTGTGATGTTTATCTCAGGATTCCACGTGTTAAGTTATTCCATATGATTTGTTTTTTCGTTAAAATTAGGACACAGTGATGTCATCATGGGGCTGATTTCTGTTAACCGCCAAGACCTGTATGAAAAACTGAAATATTTGCAGAACGGTGAGATGATGAATGTGGCAATGCAGAATTATGACCTAGCTCCTGCTAAGTAGTCTCAGTCTAGCTAAACGTTTCTTTTTGCTGTCGCGTGTTCAGCTCTGGGGGCCGTCCCATCGCCGTTCGACTGCTACTTGTGTAATCGCGGACTGAAGACGCTGCCTCTGAGAATGAAACAGCACTTCAGGAACGCGATGGCTGTAGCGAAGTTTCTAGAAGCCGATCCCCGGGTGGATAAAGTCATTTTCCCAGGTGACTAAAATTGTAGTGATTAATAAACCTGCATTATAGACAAATCATTAATTAAAGGAATACTTCAGAATTTTTCTGATCTCTGTCCGTAGTTTGTGTGACGAGAAGAATTTCATCATGTTTTTCTTCTCTCTGTAAAACGAAGAGAGAACCTGTTTACTCCAAACTCATTTATAATAGAAGTCTAAGGGCAGATGTACTGAAGAACTCCATCATGGAGCAATGCAGTAAAAAATAGTTCTGGTTACTTGACACTTTCCAGAAGGTCCACAGTTCCTCCTCCTCTTTACTAAGCTTTACTACGATCTAGTCACATGACCACACTGATCATTTTTGCATAAACAAAATGAAAAAAATTCTTCCCTTTAAAAAAATAATCCCCTCTCTGATTCAATGGATTTTTACAAATTTCCAGCCTTTTCTTAATACAAAAACGCTTCTGATTGAAGAATTCATGACAGCATTTTGCACTTGAAAAATGTTTCATTTAAAAATAAGTTCATGAACGGAGCTCGGCGTCTGCCCTTAGACTCCCTCCGTCCTGTGTCCGATGAAACTACACTACAGATGCAGCAAATAGTGATTAGGTTTTAAAAACAAAACAAAACAGGTGTATTCCTTTAATATGATGATCTGTTACAACAGTCATGGTGTGTTACAGGTTTATATCCACTAGAGGGCGTTGAATATTCAACAACACAGTCCTATAGAGCGTAAATCAGCACTCATTATGTATATAGACTTTATAGAGCACTCAAAAAGCTGTAGCTATTGAACACAAGGTCCTCCTCCTGAGAGAAAGAAGAAGAAGAAGCGTATGATAAAAGCGTCTAATGATGTCTGGATGAGGAGAACTCTGTGTTTTTTTTTTTCCCTCCGTCTATCTGCCAGGTCTGCCGTCTCACCCGCAGTACGAGCTGATGAAGAGACAGTGCACGGGCTGTCCCGGGATGCTCACCTTCTACATTAAAGGCAAACTGGAACACGCCACTGCTTTCCTCAGCAACATGAAGGTGATCAGTGAAAGAACAGCTAGAGAACTTTACTTCGCTGGTGACGTCTCTGCTTAATAAAAAGGAGCTCTGTTTAAGAACAATAATGCGCAGCCATGAATTATTAATGCAGGATATCATTAAAGATACACTATGTAGGACTCAAGGGGATCAATTAGCAGAAATGGAATATAATATTCGTAAGTATGTTCTCGTTAGTGTAACTGTGAATCTCTGTGTTGTCGTAAGCTTAGAATGAGCCCTTTATAGCTACATAGGGAGCAGGTCCACCTCGGCACGCGGCATGGCCGCGTATTAGGATCTCGTGCATCATATGTGGCCTTGTATTATGATTTTTTTTTTTTTTTTTTTTTTTTAAAGTAGGAATATCAGCAGTGGGGTTGTTAATAAATCTCCTGTATAATCTTCACCCTTTTGTGTATAGAAAATGCAAATTTATGCAACTTTTATTCCAAGTGTTAAAGATTGTTTACATTCTGTATCTATATTTTTTCAGTTGTTTACTCTAGCTGAAAGTCTGGGAGGCTACGAGAGTCTGGCTGAGCATCCGTGAGTACCACACGCACCTTCAGACTGAGCACATGTTGCTCGTGGTCCTTTCCTGACGTTAGAGGAAAACTCCAGGGTTTTTTCTTTTTTCCCAGATTAATCTCGTAAGGCTCGCGTGTTGCAATTCGCATTTTAATAAGCGCAAAGCCATTTTACTCTAAAGCATCAAAAGCGCTCGTTTCTGTGCTCTGTTGCATTTCTTTAGGTAGTAAAACATGCGAATAAATATAAGCATGCATCACCACACTATATCATCATATAACATTCATTAATCCGGTGAGATCTGTGGCAGTGAGAACGCTCACAAAGTTCAGATGTTTCCTGACCAAAAGGCTCGAGTCCAGCGAGTGTTTGAGCCTGGAAAAGTCTGAAAGCATGAATGTTGCATTGTGAAGTGTTTCTAGAAAGAAATCACGACCACGCAGTGCGAAAACGCGCTTCTTCTTGCATCAAATAGTCGCGGTGTCCGGTGTAAAGGCATCGATTAGCATGACGGTGTTGGTGTTGGACGTGGCGTTGCAGCACTCTGTTTAAGGGTTTAAGAGGAGTTCGACATGGAGTAAATATTTTCCATAAATCAAGTTTGTGTGCCTGGACCTGTTCTATAAATAACAGTTGGAACAAATCTCCAGTGACGACAACGTACGCCATCAGAGCCACAAATACTTCCCTCTGAAAATACAGAACCGGAGCTGAATCTTTTTCCTACAAAATGATATTTCACTTATCATCTGCCTTCAGACTTCAGTTACAACTGAATTTAAACAGAATAGAGATTAGTGGAAAAACGCTGAAGTGTAGCTTTAATATGATGACGGTGCTGAAATGCTGTTAGGGTCACAAAGCAATATGTGTTACGAAGCTTTATGTTGCAGAAAAGGGCAACCAACACAAGCGCACGATCCGTAAGCGGCGTAAATCATTCCTTTAACAGCAAACAGCATGCGTTGTGGATTTCGATGGTGCACTCGGGAAAAAAGCCTTATTAAATATTTAAACATTAATACAGATTTCCGAGTGCTTGCGTTCAGCACAGCTCGGTGTGTGCGTGTGTGTGTGTGTAGTATATTTAATTTCGTCCTGGTTATTATGCGTGCCTGCTCGCTTATCAAAAGCTATAATAACTAAACGATTTTGGCCGTCCAATCAAATTTGGTCGAGCCTGGAGGCTGTGGTAACTTGCTTATCCAGAGACAGATAATCCTCCGTGGCCCGTGTGTGGTGTAATGAGCCGATACGCTTGTGCCGTTCATTCACAGCGCGATTATGACTCATGCCTCGGTGCCAGAGGAGCAGAGGATGGAGCTGGGAATCACGGACACGCTGATCCGTCTCTCTGTGGGACTGGAGGATGAGGAGGACATTATCGCAGACCTGGATCAAGCTCTCGGTGTAGCTGTGAGTACGCACACACACACTAAAATACATAAACATTCATCTAAGCCTATTCACTGCTGCGCGCGCACACACACACACACACACACACACACACAGCTCTGGAGGAGCCCTGCTTCCTAGGTAATGATTAAACGTGGTGCAAATGGCCAGTGCGCAGTCTGCGTCTGGCACCAATCTTATCTCCATTCTGAAGACATTACCAAAGGTCATGTGACTTTGTCTGGCCGGAGCTCGTGTTCCTGCATTTGGCACTTTTCTATGAAATCTAATTGCATGAGATTGCAGCAAAACTAATATTATCTATATTACTATTATTATTATATATATTATATTATCTATAATAGTATCTATAGCAGAAACGGCGCATACAGTATTTTCCTTAATGTACTTCATCAGTATGTCCTCATTAGTGTTTAATTACCTGTAATTGCGAATCGTTGTGTTTTCATGAGCTTAGAACGAGCCCGTTATATCTACATAGGGAGCGGGTCCACCTCTTCAGAGCCGCCGTGTAGCCCAGAATGGACAAACCTCTAGAGAGCGGCTTCTGCGTTTCACGTTTTTTCAAGCGGCAGCGTGAATCTGGATGGGAGAAGAAGGAAGACGAGGAAAAAGAACGAAGAGGAATCAGTGTTTGCTGGAGCTGGAGAACAAGTTTGAGGACCCAAATTTTGAAAAATGGGGAATCATACTTATTATTTAGCACAGAAAAAGCAAAGGCATGTGAAAGTAAGTTCTTGGAAGTACGCTATGAGCACCTGATGGCCACCGTACGCTCTAATACACGCGTGGAGAGGGAGGGGTAAGAGAAGGGGGCTCAGGGGGCAAAATCAGTCAGTGGGTGGTTTGCTAATTTGCGTAATGTTTGAAACCTACTTCAGGAAACAAGGGTGTTCTAAAACTAGGGTGCTTGGACCCCGCAGATCGCTGCTTGTGGCTATATTTATCATTATTATTAGTAGTAGTAGTAGTAGTAGTAGTACTGCACGCTGCTTTTGGGAGAAGTTTAGTACTAGTAGTGAGCGAGTGGTCACTTCAAACAGAGTATTGCTGAAGAACCCTCGTTTCTGCCAGTGCGAAATAACACGAAACACACCAATCAAGATGAACTCGCACCTTGCCCAAGGCTGCCATTAACCGAGAGAGCATTTGGTGTGAAATAAGGCAGTAGGATGTAGCGTGTGTGTGTGTGTGTGTGTGTGTGTGTGTGTGTGTGTGTGTGTGTGTGTGTGTGTGTGTGTGTGTGTGTGTG
>JAQQZX010000037.1:1421251-1436015 GCA_030068355.1 Notoglanidium maculatum
TATATTAGGACCCCGGGTTGGCCGCGGCTCCGCCTGTAAGGTGACGGGCGATGTCACAATGGCACGCGATGTTACAAAAACGTACCTCCAAACACTGCAGCATGTGATTATTCAAACAGTGAAAAGGGCACTGAGGTTGATACACCTCCTCACACTTCAGAACAAGCAGGCAAGCTTTTAAGAACAATGGACTCTAACATAGACTTAGACTACAGTGCCTTACATAAGTTTGCATCCCCCTTGTATGCTTTTCTCAGTGTTGCAACCTGGAGCTGAAATGGATTTAATTAGGATTTTATATCACGAATCTAAGCAAATCTATCCGTAATACTGAAATGTTTGTGAGGAAAAATCAATGTAGTTTGAAATGATCTACATGTTGTAAATTACAGATTGAAGTATTCAGTACTGTGGTTATGAAACCCTTGTATGAAATTAAAAGTTCATGAGTATGAAAAGTATGAAATACTTTTTTCCCTTCAGAAGTCAAATAATTAGTAGATCTAGTAGATCTTGTGATCTCAACATAACTACATCTGTTCCAGGAAGAATCCAGAGCTTGTTAAAGACCAAAGCTAAACAAACGGAAGACTCAGGAGTGATCAAAACAAGCCCAGGACAAAGTTCTGGAAAAGTATCAATCAGAGGTTTGTTCCCAATCTTTGAACATCCAGCAGCGTGAGATTTAATCCATTATTAATACTAGAACGGCACTTGGAGAGCGCAGACCTCCACCAAGGACAACAGTCGACAATAGTCAAGGCTATTCTATGATATGCAACTCTGCAACAACAACCACTTCATATATCTGGATATATTTCTAATGGAGTCATCATATTTCTACATTGGCTATGTTTTGTCACTGTGGAATTTTACTGCCATCTACAGGATGTTAAGACTTCTGGCAAGCCCAAATGGCGTATCTCGCAACGTTAGCAAACGTGAAACTAATTTCTTGGTTACACTCCAAAATTTAATGGGTTCTTCTTTGGCCCATGCTACACCCTTCCACCAAATGTCATGGAAATTGGTTTCGTATGTTTTGCACAATTCTGCTTACAATCAGACAAACAAACCGCAGAAGAACATAATCTCCTCAGCAAGTGTAAACAGAAAGTCTTACGGCACAACCGTGACTAGGCCTAGAGGCGATTGTCCACCAAAAGTCAGTGACTGGGTAAATAGTGGATTAGTCAGAGAAGGAACTAAGAGAACAATGGTAACATTGAAGGAAGTTTATCAAAGGACATATCATTTACACCTTTGACCATATAGGAGACTGCACTCTTCAAATTCCTTAATAATCTTCTTCACCTCAGATAATGACAGATAATGGATATAAAAATAAACAAGCACTTAAAATAACATTACAATCTTTAAAATACTCAATCAGGGCCATAAAAGTCAGGAACAGTTGAAAATTTGCCACAGCAAGTGTGGAAAAAGCTTCTCTGATCTGATGAGACTAAAATCAAACATCTTGGCCTTGGCACAAAGTCTTACCTCTGGTAGAAACCCAGCATGGCTGAGAACATCATCCACACTGTGAAGCACAGTTGTGGTAACATCATGTTTGGGGAACGCTTTTAAACAACAGGGACTATGAAATTGGCCAAAGATGGTGCAGTCCTTGAAGATAACATGTTCCAGTCGGCAAGAAACTTGAGACTGTGGTGAAGCTTTAGATTCCTGCAGGACAACAACATTAAACCTATTACCAAAGCTACACTGGTGAGTTAGAACAGCTCTGTCAAAGCCCAGACCTCAGTCTGATTAAGAATCCGTCAAAATACTTGAAAATTACTTTTCACTAACAGTGACATCCATTCAATCTGACAGAGCTCGAGCAATTCTGGCAAGAAAAAGGATCACAGACACAAACACAGACAGAGCCATAACGCCTTTCAGATAATAACAATATTCTATTAATCTTTCAGTATAAAAGGTGAGCTTTATGTCTATTTGGTTCCTTATTGAAGATCTGAGCTGAGAAATGGACTTGACTGATCAATTGATCAACACATTACAGCTTAGTGGATAAGTATTACATGTTAAGATTTGGTATAAACACACTTTAACGATCTCTCCAGGGATAAAACATCCTGCTTTTTTAAAAAAACGAAACAAAAAAACCCCAAAAACTCTTTCGGCTAAATAAAATCTAAACCTCTGACGCACTGAATTACATCTCACTGTTCCTGTTCTTAAAGCAACTGACGTAGATGTGGCTGCAAAAGGATGTATCATCAATCAGGTATCCATAGCAACAAAGGGACAAGCCTTTTTTCCATGCTATTATCTATTCTTGTACAACTGCCAATAACGCAATTGAATTTCAAGTTCATGGTTCAAGAAAAGAGAGATGAAGATCATGTCCTGAGTGCTTCATGATACTGTATGAATGGTTTTTTAAAGCTTTTAAATTCCTTTCCCCCCACTTTTCACTTCTATAGGTATCCAATTTGAATAAATCTGAATATGAGTTTGGGAGAATTTAACATCTATAAAGCCTGGCAAAATGCAGAGTGAAGTAAAAATGAAATATGAATATGAAACAGGAGTAAAGAGGTCCTGAATTGCAGAGGTTTGAGTAAAAGTGTCCTCTTAGCACGTAGACACAAGCTCTGAGAATATTAAAACGCTTATAAGGGAAATTTCTGCAAATAATAAACATGTTATAATGAACCATGAACACTTGCCTTGTTATTATTAATGCATTTATAATGCATTATACACTGTAATAATTATTTATCAAAATTCATTACACTGAAGCTAATGTATATTTGTATTATTCATTATATACCATATTTATATGACACCTTATATGTATTCATGGTGTTCGTAACATGTTATAACACCAATACCAAAGAAACCAAGCACCTTCTTCATGTATCATCACAAGACCTGTCACGTTTTTGTTTTTAATTATAAACGCTGCTTATAATGTATAATGTGAGTCATTAATAGTGCATTATAAACATTGCTATAAACTATACTGTCTTTTCATAAATAATTTTAACAATGTGTATGAGCTATAACATTAAAATTTATTCACGGGTTGTTATACATACACTGTCCTTCAAAGGTGGTGTTCATAGGATTACATGATACCTACATAAGACTTTTATAGAGACTTGCACCAGTATGAGCTTTTTTGAGGTGTGTAGAAGAAAATAATGTTAAGTTTGAGCCACACACCATTCTTAGATTTTTTTTTTAAGGGTTCTAACAACTAAAGAACCCCTAAGAGTTGTAATATTTGATGAATGTACAGTAGTTACGTGACTTTCTGTACACATGTATGAATTTTGCATTAAAGCTAAAAAAGAAGCACCGTTCCAATACGGTCGTGAATCAGATAAATAAATTATTTTCACACCTGATGAAAGTATTTATTTTGCATTTATAACACTGTTATAATAGACTGGGTCCACTTTACACAGTTATCACTGTTTAAGAAGCCTATACACCACCTGAACAAATAGCGGAGGAGTAGATGCTTGTGACTGTTATGTAGTTGCCCTTCAAAAAAAAAAATTGATAAGCCTTAAGAAAAAAAAAGGAAAAATGGACACTGAGGAGGAACACATCACACTCACTAGGAAAAGCCTCAAGGTCTTCCTGTTCATCTGAACAGCAGATTTTCCATGTTTGCCTCCTCATATTACTGCTTCATATCTAAAATAACATCATTCCTGATGAAATAAACCTGAAAAGCATTAGCAGAATTATTTAGGCATTTAATCACTTTATTTCTTCCTGCTGTAAACGTCCTTCAGTGATTATGTTTTAAAATCGTTTCACAGATTTAGATTTAGAAACTACTGATGTAGCCAATCAGGAATGAGGATGTGCTTTTGAATAAGGAACTGCTCCTTTTTGTTTTGAGTTAATGCTGTCATTTTTTCAAATTTGGTGTTATGATTTGGCTTTTGGTGTCGTGTTCTTGACTTACAGGCCACTGTACATTACATTATCTCTCAAACCTCAGCTTCACTAGAGTTTTGTCAAAAAACATGACAGATAAATACATTACAATGATCACAATATAGTGATTATAGCTTGCTCTGAAAAGCTCAGGAAGTGCAGAGAGATTGCAGACATTATGATCCTGAAGCTGGTGGCCAGAAAAGTGCACAGAAGATATCAAATGCTCTACATCACGCGTACAAAATTAACAGCAGGGATTAGAACCTATTTATTATTTATTTTGAAAAATAAGACAATATTTCTACCTTCCTGTTTTGGTTAATAATGATCTTTACATACGATATCCTGTGCTGAGAATAAAGTATAAATAAACACAAACACAGCATTTAACCAGAAACATGTAATTATTTATTTATTTGTTTATTTATTTTGACATTTTCACTTTGCATTCTGCTGCTCGCAAAATTGTAAAAAAACATGCTTTCTAACTTTATAATATATATTCCTGCAGGAAGTGACAAATTCTGGACTGGTTTAGGTTTAGGATACTTTCTTTTTTTTAAAAAAGTTATTAACCAGTTTAAGCACTTCTTTAAAATGAAGTTTTCACTCTGGAACAATTTAGAGTGATCTTGTTCTCGTTTCACACGCAATTATGAAAATGACTTAGCTTCCCATCAGACCGGAGACTGGGTACAGGGTGAGAGACATTTTCTCACAATGAGAGAGTTTTCTCAGACTCTGGTCTGATTAGCGATCTGATCAAACGGTTTATTCAAAAACAGAACGTTTAAAGACAAATACACAGAGAAGGATGTGTTTATCCTTCTGGCTTGAACACATCTGTTTAAAGTGTCACTAGTCGAATGTGGTAACGTGTAAATTCGGCACTGTGAAATTTACTGTGAAATAATCAATAGAGTTAAATGGAAATGTTGTCACCAGTGGGTCGTGTTTGTCACTTTTATGAACCTTTGCTAGCAAGAAATATAATGTACCTGGATCTTTACCAATTATATCTGAATACTGTTGTGATTATAATATAAACATTGTTGTCATGAACGTTGCACCAGCAGAATGAGATCTTCAGAGCATCGCTGCTTCTCTGAGACCTTGGGCTGGCCAGTGAATGCGAGATTGTCAGTGTGGAATGTTTCATTCTGTCAACAAACTTCCAAGATTTATGTTTAATACATAGATACATTTTAATCCACCATCTTTGCTAGCGATGATGATGATGATGAAGGATGTTTCTTAACCTTTTAGCTCTGCTAGGTTGCACTACAGCCAATCCGAGGGGGTTGTTTAGCCGTTTATCAGACATTTGTAATGGTTTTGGCAGAGGAAAAAAGCAGGTCATCATTTGCATACCCTTGAGGCCCTGCAGCTGCCTGCTGATGTGCTGTTTAATGTTTTTTATATTTTGTATTTATGTTGATGCGCTTGCAAGTTGGCGAAATGTTAACTTGTGTTTGTTTATGCCAGGAGAAATCCGGTGGGATTTGTTACCCTCTGCCGATTTTCCCAAATCTCGCAATTCTGCTGCTAAACACCAAGCGTGTTGTTCCATGAATGTGTTTCCCAGCATAAGAACAGGCACCTTGTTTGAACTTTTCTTTCTCACCAGTGAAACTCATCATCAATCAGGCCATTTATTAGCATTACTTGATTTAATTAACATAAAATAACCCCTGAGTGTTTCATATCTAGTATGGTGTTTTTTGAAAACTCTTTTGTCGATTTCAAAGATAGTATTTTGCTCAAAGATGTATTGATTTTTGTCGTATCAGTTTTTCCCGGTGCTTTAAAGTCATTTATTATTTATTATTATTTGACGCACCAACATCAGTCAAGTTCAACAAGCCAAAGACATTTGCACCAATGTTTATGTTTATCTCTGAACGTTTGTAGCTAACTTCTGCTAACCAATAGCAATCTTTGATAATGGTAGAGTAGAGCAGTGGAGATGATGGAGCTGCAGTTGTCAGGAGAAAGCTTGAATGGAATATTTCTCAAGCCATCAGGGTTTGCAGAGGTTGATACCCAAGCCTCGGGGTTGTCAAGGAAACAGCCATTAAGCGCTCACTGAAACCTCACTCTGAAAAACAACATCACAGAATGTTCAGATGCAAGCCATGTGAAGACACCCACACACTCATAATTCGTCATATCAGGCTAATTTGTATACATATGCAGATCTGAAGTCATTTGGATTTCTTGCGTGTCACAAAACTCATCTGCCAGACTAATTAGCATCAATCTGCTTCTAACCAGCTTTTAATAAAGAAAACAGCGGGAAAGGGCAGCCAGAGAGTAAATATCAAATAAATGACATGGGCTTTACAGCACAGAGTCTCTGCTTAGCGTCTGACCGAGAACATGGCTGACAGGAGAGTTCTCACCAGCCAGGAGGATGTTTAACACTCCATTACTTTGGGAAATGTGCTTCATTTAACTGGTGCGAGGCCCTGAATGGAGGCCAGGCATGAGCTGATCCACCTACCACCAGAGCGTTATTAGTCTAACAGGTGCAAAAGAAAAAAAACTGCAATCCTGAAATAAGGACAGCGCTTCACTTTGTGGATAATTATTTTTGCAATTTTTTTCACCAGCGAACGTTTTTTACTAACCGAAACATTTCCATCGCAAATGAAATGGTGTACATGATATAGTAATACAGTGCAAATGTATGCATTAATAATGTATTCATCTGTCCCCATTTCTGTAACAGCACCAGGCTAAACAATCACTATTGTTCATTTTGGAATTTTTTTAGCTCTTGGTTTCAGTCTTTTCAAGCCAGTCTTCAACTGAAGCGTCTACAAACTATACAGTGTAAATTGTACAGAAATAATGAATATGATACATATAAGGTATATATATGCAAATTTCAGACTAATAAGGACTGTCTTATCTTATCTTATCTTAGCTTAGCTTAGCTTATTGACTCCCAAACCACTAGTTGAAATGTCAAAACAGCTGTTCACTCAGATTATGATACTGAACTGCCATTAAAGGTCCACTATGCAGGATTCAGGGGGATCTATTAGCAGAAATGGAATATAATTTTCATAAGTATGATGCCATTAGAGTATAATTAGCTGTAACTATGAGTCCTTGTGTTTTCGTGAGCTCAAAATGAGCCCTTTATATATACATAGGGAGCGGGTCGCCATGTTGCACCGCTACAGTAGCCCAGAACGGACAAACCATAAGGACAAAGCAGAAAGGAAGGCAAGGAAGAAAAAAGAAGAGGAATCAGTGTTTGCTGGTGCTGGATAACAGGTTTGGGAATTTTTAAAAATGGAGGATCATACTTATTATTTAGCACAGAAAAAGCAAAAGTGTGTTAATGTAAGTACTTGGAAGTACGCACTAATACACGCTTACCACAGAAAAAGTTGATTATTTTCCCATTGCATCACATCCTGAAGTGTTTTATTCCTCTTGTATCACAGCAATTTGCTAACAGGTTTACGCGTCATACTCTTGATCTGTGTTTAATGTTGTGGATCATCTACAAAACACATTTTAGCAGCTATAAACAGTCATTCCCTTGCCAGATTCTCTTTTTTTCTTTCTCATGAAGTTAATAAGACACACACAGCGTAAGCTCCTCTGTCCTGAAAATTTTTTGAAAAACCTTTCCAATGGAAGTTACTTCTGTTAGTATAGAAACGATAATGTATTTGCCTTGCATTCAAAACTACAGTCTGAGCCATTCTGTTAACACCTTGTTCTAACACAGTTTATATTTTAGTATACAAATGATTATGATCATTGGGAAGATGAGATTTATGAAGGTGTAGTTCTGGACTGAAAGAGGTTCCAAATTAAGTGAGCACTTCAGGTTTATTTCTGCTCCTAATGCAATTCTATACATGAATCTGCCATCTGTTACAGGCAGCACCTCCCTCTCACTGGGTCATTTCAGCATTAATTTTCAGCTTTCCAGCTATGCATTAGAGGATAATAAACCAAGTTACAATGGCTTTCTGTGTTTAATACACCAAGGCTAAATGCATTTTTTACTACAAAATTATGGTACTAGGTCACATAATGAAACATAACTCCTGTCACACGGTGCTCACCATGATTATCCTACCTGTGTGAACACCAAGGGGACTATTTTATCATGAAAATCTGAAACGAATTAATGACTCATGGAAATTTTTCCTGCTTTCCAGCTGGCATCAATTTGTCTAATCTAAACAGGGCATGACATTTGAAGGTTAAGCGAGAGGTTAATGTAGATACAGCGTTAGCGCTGTGATAAATTCTCTCTGCGCTCTCCTCACTTCATTCTAAGTGACCTTAACCTAACATTAATTGTATTGTGTATTTTTTATGTGATCAGATTTTAAGATTTTATGTAATCCTTTTTTTAGCAATGCATTATAAAGGCATCCTTATAAATTCATGTTATATTATAATACATAACTTACAGCTCCTAGCATAAACCTGTATAGGTTCTTATAAGTACATGAATAACAATTTATAAATCACTGTTACATGTATTCATTATAATATCTATTTATAAACAATGCGTAATGTCCCTATGTAACATTTGATGCCTAGCATAAGCCTTTATAGGTGCTTATAATATTATAATTAGTTATATTGTAATACTAGGAGTAATTATAGTTACATGAATAACATTTTATAAAGCATGAGTGCGTCCGTTCATAATATCAGGTTACATAATACACTGAAATATTTATTTATAAATAGTGCATAGTGATCTATGTGATCTTATTAATATCGGGCCATGTATTGCATAGTGCTTTACATGAATTATAATGACTAGCCTAAGCCTTTGTAAATGCTTGTAAATAGTTATAGTTACATAAATAACACAATAAAAAAATATGAGTATGTGAATTCATAATATCAGGTTATATAAGGCATTATAATATTTGTTTACAAACAGAGCACACATTTTTAATACCTAGCATAAGCATTATAAATGTTTATAAGTAGTTATAGTCACATGAATAACAATTTAATACGTATTAAGAAAATAAGTATGTGAATTTATACCAGGTTTCATAGTGTATATTTGATACAGTGGTGCTTGAACCCTTTGAATTTTCTTTATTTCAGCATAAATGTGACCTAAAACATCATTAGTTTTCACACAAGTCCTAAAAGAAGATAAAGAGAACCTGATTAAAAAAATGAGACAAAAATATTATTATATTATTATATATTATATTATAATACTTGGCCATTTATTTCTTGAAGAAAATGAGAGAAAGGAAGAAAGGAGAAACACTGCATTCCAACATAAGAACCTTCTATCATATGTGAAACATGGGGGTGGTAGTATCATGGTTTGGGCCTGTTTTGCTGTATCTGGACCGGGACAGCTCGCCATCACTGATGGAATAATGAATTTTGAATTATTCCAGCGAATTCTCAAGGAAAATATCAGGACATCTGTCCATGAACTGAATCTGAAGAGAAAGTGGGTCATGCAGCACGACAACGACCCTGAGCACACAAATGTTCTACCAAAGAAGTTAGTTGCAGTTACTGCTGCACAAGAGGGTGTGAAAGCAAAGGTCTGCATACTTTTGTATACACTCATAGATATGCATTTTTGGATTATTGTGCTCAATAAATAAATGACCGAGTATAATATTTGTGTCTCGTTTGTTTAATTGGGTTCTCTTTATCTACTTTTAGGACTTGTTTGGAAATCTGACGATGTTTTATGTCATATTTATGAAGAACTATAAAAAATTCTAAAGGGTTCACAAACTTTCAAGCACCATTGTAGTAAACAGTGCACAATGGTCTACCTAGGTTATAATATCTATCATAAGCCTGTATAAGTGTTTATAAGTAGTTATAGTTGCATGAATAACACTGAAAAACTAGTAACCAAAGTTAAATAATGCATTAAAATCATGTATGTCTATGAATTCAGTACTTATAATGAATTATAAGTGCATTCATAATATATAATAACTAATAATGCCACAAGTTATAGTGACATAAATACACTTTATAAATCAAGGGTATGTGAATTCATAACGTCAGGTTATAAACACATTGTAATATTTTATCTAAATAATTCATACATTGCTAATGTCAGGTTACATAATGCATTATAAAACCTGTTCATAAATATGAACGCGTATATGTTCATATACCCATAAATTCATATGTACATAAATGCTATATGTTATATTCAGAATACTAACCCTCACTTCAGATTATAAGCATCCTTAAGTAATAAAACTTGAATTAATTTATGAATACATGAATAAAAGATTATAGTGAATTCATAAGGCATTATTGACATTATCATAATTATGTATTTATTATAAAGGGTTACTGTTTATAGCAGTGCTCACAACGCATTATTAGGCTTAAAATTTATAGTGTAAGTGCTTCTGAGGGACATTTATCTCAGAGGATGGACGCAGATGTACAAAAGTGGCAAAATTCAAATCATTAATAATAAAAGACAACAGAAAAAGGCTGTGGAGAGCCACTGTTGGATGTGGAGTACCACAAGGATCAATACTAGGTCCAGTTCTCTTCTCATTATAGAGCACTTGCTGTTTGTTCAGCTGAAAAGAGAAATAGCTTCGAAGTTTTTACAGAAAAAAAATTAAGCAGGTCTATAATAACAAAGTGTGAAATAATTTTAATGCTAATGATAATAGGAAAGAGAGCTTTTTATTTTGTTTAAAATGAATGCTTTTATCTATTTTGTCTGTTTGTATGTTTTATTTTTATGATTGTTGCGATTGTATGTGCAGCACTTTGGTTTAAATGCACTAATCTTGTAAACACAACATTTACATATTTATCTGGAGTCATTGTAAGCCGTTACAATAACATCTATGCTTATTTATCATAACTATTCACTGAAGAGAATAATTTTTTGACTTTTCAAGAACTTATCTTCCAACAACACCAATTCCACTCAACCTGCAAGAAACATTCGATGAACTCCATAATTTTCCATTTGAGATAATTCATCACACCCAGGAAAGATATTTATCTTGGTTTAACACTTATCACAAGTTTCACAAGCTTTATTGTTTTCTGCATCTGCTGCTTGTCCTGCAGTGTCTCAGTAGATCCTTGGTTTGTTTTATACCCAGTAGGCAGGAATTTAAAGTAATTGGTATTAAATCCATAAAGATCAGTAGAGTATTGGCACGTCCAGTTATATAAATTTAATCCCAGTCGAGAGGCAGATGCTTTCTCCAACAAGTACCTATATAAATCTTATTCTCGTGCCAGGTCTCTAAATTGAGCTTAATTTGAATTATTTATATCTCTGTTGCTGCCTGCTGAGGAGGAATCAATAGTTTATAGGTTAGTATTAAATCTAGCAATGGGAGCAATTAGAAGAGTACAGTAATGTGGGTTTCATTTGCTCCCGAGGGTGACTCAGTGCTACAGTACCGTAAAGGAAGTATCTAAGGATGAACCCAGAACACTGCATTCAGAGTTGAGTTGTTATGAATCATAAGTACACCTTCAGCATACAAATATGAGGGTTTAATATTCAGTCCTCAATATACTCTGAAAAGACAGTACTTGAAATAGTTTCTGTGATTTTTTTTAGCCGAATAATTTTTAAGTACAATGCCAATAACTGAAATTTATGTAATGTCAGTGTTTTGAAGCTTTAAAATGGAGTTATTTAATACTGTAACAATACTTTTGTCGGAGTGTGTGGAGCAGGGAGTGATGCAGGTGAAGAACTGCTCCAACGCAGACATGAAAGATTTATTCAGTAATATCAACCAACAAAACATATAATATAAATGTACAGTACAATTTATAGCTCATGGTGGGTTGGCAAATGAAGGACATGTGTTATTTACCTAGAATGTTTAAGAAATACAGAAATCATTATCCCAACAAAAAAGTGAGTTTTTGATATACGGTAGGCTATATAAGAGGAAGCAGAGATATTCAAAATGTCCCAAAGTTCATTAATAATAAAAGGCAACAGAAGAAGCTTGTGGAGAGCCAGTATTGGCTGTGGAGTACCACAAGGATCAATACTAGGTCCAGTTCTCTTCTCATTATACATGCTTCCGTTGGCCAATATCCTCCAGAAATTCCACAGCTCTGCTGATGATACTCAGCTCCATCTCCAAGTGATGAATGTTCACTAAAGCAGACAGGCTAACTTTTACACATTTTGCATAGGAGCTTTGCATTATAACATCGGTCATCTTTATTATTTCATTATATCATCGCACAGTCTTCTTTTCACACCTATAACAAAGCAGCAAATAAATCATGAATCTGTAATGAGTGAATTGTGCAAGTGTTTTCAAATCTCTGGCCCTGTTTACACTTGGTTTTAAAATGCATCTTGGTCACAAATGAACAGCCGAGACACATCACCATTTACACCTGTGTCTATCATGCGTCTCCAAGGTGTCCAGCTGGCCGCTTGTCTTCAGATTTTGTTATTGTCTACGTCACTTCCTCTAGAAGGTCAAAGGTCCCCACGCACAGTTACATTAAAAGCGTTAGACCTGCAGCATACCTTCCTTATTTTCTTGCACTGCAACCATGTACATCCATTTTTTCTAGTGTGTCACACTGTCGCTAAAACAACCACCTCGTCCTGCATTGATGACGTATTTTCCTGTTACGTTCTTGTTGGAGACGTGTTAGGACGCATTAGCATTTTTGTATTCAAATTCGTCCCAGACCACCTCGGCAAGTGGTTTGAGTAAATGCATCTTGGAGGTCATTTACACTTGTGTTGTGTTACACTCGCTGTCCAGTTGTGATCAGATCACCCAAGACGCACTTTAATACCAAGTGTAAACAGCATCTCTGATTTTAACCGACCTCCTTCCCTCCATCTCACATTAGTAAAGTTTTGGTCCATGTATTCGTACTGGTCAAAAACAGCATGTTTTTTGGCTGAAAGACAAAAAAGCCTGAAAGATTTTACAGAAAAAATTATTAAGCAGGCCTACAACAGAGTGTCAAATAATTTTGCATGAATGCACAGATGTACATGTGTTCCTAATAAAGTGGACGATCGTATATCATGTTTGCACCATGAAACTGAATATGAGCAAATGATGGATTAGTGAAAATCATTCACTTATTAAAAACATGATATAGTTTTGATCAGTTTATACTTACATTAAATGTAGAGAATATTATGTATATTATAACTCGGAGAAAAATGGACGAGACACATAAAACCCTCCTTGATAGTGAACCTAAAAATAAAGGAGTTTAGAGACGAGTGTGAGTCTGTACATGTGAATGAACAGCTCTCTTTAATGGTATTGAGCCATGCGCATGCTGAAAATATCTAATATACACCCAGCATCACAAATTTCTGATTATTTTACGAAGACATTTATTTTTCAGTAAGCTTTCTCGTTAGTAGGGTTTAATAAATGGTATCATTTTGTTCCTGAAGTGACTTTCAGGCTGCAGTAACTCACAATACAGGTGATAAATGAATCTATTGGCATCTATTAGGTGCTAAATGAATCCATCAGTCTGTATTTTTCACTTTTAGATAGAAAAGCCCCAAATAGACGTTATTTTGCTCATCACACAAATATTTTTTATACTATCTTATACTTTTTAATACTATTAGATTGTTCTTGTTCTAGAGAGTTTCAGGTATCAGAAGTTTGTTCTTAATTGCATAAAATCTATATTGATTTTGTAAACATCATTATTCACTGGCTACTTCTGTGTTTCCTTGTCATCAGGTTTCATGCTCACTACATGCCATACAGGTCAAGACTATAGCTTTAGGAAATGTTTACAAAATGGAAATGTTCATAAAATAATGGGAATTGATTTGTACAGCCCTACCTCCATTTGTCATTAGCAAGATTACAAAAAAAGTCATGAATAGCTTTAAGGGCTGCACAAAAGAAAATATCTAGAATATAGTAAAATGTATGCCATATTTCTAATTACATGATTATAATTAAACATGATTATTAGGTCTCTTTATAGGCATTTTTCTTTTTACAATTTGCTTTAAATTGTCTCCTTCTGTTGATAGATAATTGAAATTAGATTGAATTAAACAGACATGTCAGACAATAAAATATTAATTTCAAGTTTAACTAATAAAAACATTTAGCAATATACTAAATAGACTTTTATTTGTTTTATTATCATCCCATAATTAGAAATATTAGATTAAATTTGCTTATATTCAAAATATTTTCTTTTGTGTGTCTCTATAGTTCTGAGTGGGCGAGTTTCTCCAGACTGGATCGTTTCTCTTCTCACACAATTTTTCCTGGATACTTTTCACCTAAATTGCTGCACGAGCATCACTCAGACTGCTTGCTTCTCGTCTCACATCTAACTCACACTACAGGGAGAAAGAAAGATCTGCAGTCAGGAAAGAAAATGAATCAAATCAGATTTAGTGATATCAGTTCCTGACAATAAAACCTTTCAGATGGCTCTGTGAGTCCGATGCAGAATTCATAACTTTTGCTGCAAATGATAAAATATGCTTATGTCAGTTTCTCACAGTCAGCAGGCAGACATCGGATTTACATAAAACATCCAGGGCCACTTGTTTGTTATAAATTTGTGGCCAAAGGTTAGTGTTTAGAGATTAGTGTTAGGGTTAGTATTAGAGGTCAATATTTAGAGGATAGTGCTAGGGTTAGTGTTAGAGGTTAGTGTTTAGAGATAGAGTTAGGGTTAGTGTTAGAGGTTAATGTTTAGAGGATAGTGTTAGGGAGGGCGGCACAGTGGTGCGGTGGTTAGCACTGTCGCCTCACAGCAAGAATGTCCTGGGTTCGATCCCCGGGTCACCCAGGGTGCCTTTCTGTGTGGAGTTTGC
>JAQQZX010000037.1:1436115-1446625 GCA_030068355.1 Notoglanidium maculatum
CTCAAGGATGATCAGTGGAAACAGGATGCACCTGAGCTCAATTTTGAGCTTCATGGCAAAGGCTGTGAATACTTATGCACATGTGCTTTCTCAGTTTTTTTATTTTTAATAAATTAGCAAAAATCTCAAGTAAACTTTTTTCACATTGTCTTTATGGGGTGTTGTGTGTAGAATTCTGAGGAAAGAAATGAATTTAATCCATTTTGGAATAAGGCTGTAACAACAAAATGTGGAAAAAGTGATGCGCTGTGAATAATTTCCGGATACACTGTATAATGTGCAGCAGGTATGTAAACATACTGGTGTGTAGTCCTGCAAAGTGCTGAGAAAAATAATGTACAATAATCAATAAATACAAAACCTATCTGCATACATTATAATAACACTATCAGTACAATACGAACCCTCAATTTCAGTGTCAGGTGAAGGCAGAGTCAGTTCTGCTAATTTGTTGTTGTTGGCTTGTTAAGAAGAGCGATCGCTGTTGTGGAAAAACTGTTCAGATAATGTGTGGTACTGGTTCTTATAGAGTGGTACCATTTACCTGAAGGGAGTTTCTGAAACAGATAGTTCCCTCAGTGTGTTTTAGTCCATGGAGATGTTCTGAGCTCGCTTCTGGCTCCTGAATCGACAGCTGCTGCTGGCCAGTCAGTCTTTCTGTGGTGAGCACAGTCACAGGTTCACTGCAGTCTGGTCTTTAAGCATGAGGAGGCTAAGCTTCACCACAGTTATTGATGAGGATAAAAGGCTCTCAGCAGGTGATCAGTAAAACTGTCATTGAACTGCAGATGCTGCGTTTCTGCAGCTTCTATAGGGGAAAAGGTCAGTGAGGAGAGTCAATGTGTTAATTTTCCATATGAAGGCTTTGGAGATGTTGGTTGCAAATAATTATTGACTGCATGGTTGGTTTCCAGGGGGTAATGGGGAGGTGGGTTTATAAAATTGGTTGGGGTTAGTGTTAAACGGTGGGGTTAAATTTAGAGGTTGGGGTCAGTATCGGAGGTTGGGGTTAGTGTTAGATGCTGGGGTTATTGTTAAAGGGTGGGGATAGAGGATAGTGTAGAGGTTGGAGATTTTCTTAGAGGTCTCAGGCGACATGAAGAGGCTTTTATTTTTGTCATTAGGAAAAACAGAGATGTTACCATGGTACTTGTCATTATACTGGAGTGTTTGTTTACTCTGTGCAGCAGGACTGTGGACCTTATCACAAATCCAATCAGCTCAGCTTCTAACTTAGTAGTGTTAGATGTTGGGGATAGTGTTACAGGTTAGCGATTAGAGGTTAATGCTAGAAGTTGGGGTTAGTGTTAAAGGTTGGGGTTATTTTTAGAGGGAGGGAATAGGGGATAGTGTTGAGGTTAGAGTTATTCTTTGAGGTTGCTGGTGACATGAAAAGGCTTTTATTTTTATCATCAGGAAAAACAGAGATGTTACCATAGGACTTTACTGAGGACTTGTCATCATCACTGGAGTATTTGTTTGCTCAGTGCAGCGGGACTGTGGACTTTTTCACAAAATCCAATCAGCAAAGCCTTACTATTATTAACATCACGATCATAATCAGCCTTATCATGTTGTATAGTTGTTGAAATGCACATGTTCAGAACGCACTGGCTAGTAGTTAACCATTGCAGTCCCAAAAAGGTATGTTTTTGCTGGCAAGAGACCCTGTCCACAACACCTGTGGGACAATCTTCTGAGACCAACGTGAACACTGTTTGGAGTTAAAAAAGCAGTGTGTGCTAACTTGAAAAGCTCATCACAGCTGCGTAGCATGGTAGAGGGTGCATCATGATTTGAGGTTGCTGTACTGTGTCAAGACCTGGACAAAGGGATCACTGAGGGAGTAATGAATACAAAATTGTGTCAAGAAATTGTACTGGATTTCAGGAAAACATTACGCCATGTAATTTACACTAATTCATCAATGTGCTCTATAAAGACATGAAACGTACAATACAATACAATCCCACATCGTGTCAGATTTATTCTGCTACAAAATGCCATAGAAATAAAGAAAAGACAAACACAAAATAATTAAAGCGATACAACTATTAAACTGCCATTAATTCAGCGTTTACCTGAATTCACAGCTGTAAAAAGGATGTGTAATAGCATCATGCTTCTACAAGCTAATTATGTGATTTTATCACGACTGTGAGGCAGTGTGTCACAATAATAAGCCCTGATCGTCCAGTCCTCGGGTCTGGTTCAATTACAAACCCATCATGTTTCCAACAGTTCCTGTATCGTAAACTCTAGCATCATCGGTATCCTTTGTAATCATGATTGCATATAAAAATGAATATATGAGATGAACTGCACATGCAATTAGTAAAATTTTGGTTTCAAAATGATCCCACAATTAATATTTGGTGAATCCGAACGTCACCGAGTTTCCTTAATATCTATAAAGGTTGGAGACACATGTAGGGGATTTTGGATCTTCCTTCATGCTGAACATTTCAAGCTCCGTTATATAACTAGGTTTATGAGGGTGGCTCCATCTTTAATTCAAACTTGCAGGTTTTCAACAGGAATAAAACCTGGAGACTTTGCAACAACAACAAAAAAAACAACAATTTTTTTTGTATCCAACACAGCCATCTCTGATTATTACCTCATTAAAATATTCATTTAATTAAAGTCTTAACCTCCTGGCTGAGGAAGTCAGTTTTGTACTAAAATATCCAGGTACTTAACAGAATTCATGATGCTATAAATCTGCACAAGTGGTGCAAAACAGCTCCAAAGCATCATTAACCCACATTTTACAGCGAGTGTCAGAGCTTTTTCTTGTAGTGATGTAATCAATAAACATTCATTGTTCAGAATGAACAAATAATGTGTTCCAAATGAATACAGATGGGAGATGCACCTTTATTTTTTTATAGAAAGCTTGAAATGTTCATATGATATGTGATTGAGAAGCAGAAGGATTTAAATTTTGATGAACTACTAATGAGCAGAATGACCATGCTCATTAACATTCATTCATTCATTCATTCATCCTTAGTAACTGCCTGGTCAGAGTTGCTGTGGTTTAAATTACATTACTAGTTTGCTTATAGAACCAACTCAATTTGTTACGAACATCTCAGGATAACTAAACCATCCTGCACACATCTTTAGTTGAGAGTGATTATGAAGTGGACTGATGTAGCTGAGGTGGAGAAACAATTAGAGTCAGAATTTGCACACCATGCTGACTGTTAGAGGCTTTTCTCAGTGTTTTTCAGTGTTTCTGGGCTCATGTAAGAAAGCAAGCAAGAAACCCTTCAGGTTTAGGCCACGCCCACTTTCACTTCAGATCAGAATACAGATGCATTGATTATTGTGGATTTGACTGCAGGAAGGAACTTTTTTTTGGCCCTGATTATGTACATCAGTATTTTTAGCTGCTTATTTATGTTTGTATTGTCTCAGATATAAATAGTCATGCTTGGTCAGTGCCTAGAGTTTGTATATGGGGAACCATTTGTAGAAAAAGATTAATCTTTTTATGTGTGTCATTTTTTCATCATTTAACACAATTTTCATACATTTAATGCAAACAACAGTTTCCTCATATTAAATTTAGGTAAAATTAGAATAAAAAATTAAATAAATGACTAATTATTTGTAAATGTATGTAACGTGATTATATGTAAATGTTAAATGTAAATTCAATTCGATTTTATTTCTATAGCGCTTTTAACAACAGACATTGTCACAAAGCAGCTTCACAGACGTATATAAATCCTGAATATAAACTTTATAAAAATATAAAATGTATCTATATTGCTCCCTAATGAGCAGCCTGTGGCGATGGTGGTGAGGAAAAACTCCCTGAGACGACAAGAGGAAGAACCTTGAGAGGAACCAGACTCAAAAGGGAACCCATCCTCATCTGGGTCGCACTGTATAGTGAGATTACAAGTAACACACTTTTGTAATAGGGTAAAAAAAAAAAGCACAGTTACATAATTCAATATAGTTTTAACATAAAGTCTGTTCTGTCTCAGTTGATTCCCTGAAGGAGATTAAGTCAAACCTAAACATAAAAGTTAAATGGTATATATAAATATAAATTTAGAACTTAAATGTTTGGTCCATATGGTAATTGACCCCGCCCTCTCGGAGTGTGCTTCACTGAGAAAACATGGTGGCGGCCGGGTTAACACAATACTGTGCTAGATCAAAAACAACGCAGTCAGTGTAAAGAGTGAATCCATGGGTGGCGGTGCTTGGCTAGCAAGACACTCATTTGGGATCATGATGTCATCAGTCGTTAAATTAGTCTCTGCCAGGAAATTACAGACATACAGAAGTAGAGAAGTCGGTACACAGTGCATCAGTGGTAGCTAAGCTGGCTACACGACTAGCTAGCGGTACGGGTGCTACCTACATTTACTAAACCGAATATATATAATCATGCTGGCTGCTTGAAAACAAACTGTGCAAAAGTACCGCAGTTCATTCACGTAGAACCAATCCACACATTTAAATAAAGTAAACCCAGTGAATTTTTGACAGCGTGATTTCATAACAGAGACGAATTCCAGGATTTACAGAAATTTATCAACTATTACGTTTATATTTACATTTAACATTCATAGTTCATATTTATATTTACCATTTACATATAAACTCGTTAGTTACGCAACACGGCACGGAAATATAATGTGAGGAAACGCACTTTTTTTGCGTCTCTAAATGTAGGAAAATGATGCTAAATGATGAAAAAATTCCCATAGTAAGGTTAAACAATTTTTACAAATGGTCCTCCATTTTTCTAGGGATTGAGATATTTATATATATTTATTTTAAATATTCTTTACCAATGCTAATAATTTTGCCATGCCTTTATAATGCTATTACAAAACAACAACAACAACAACAACAACAACAACAAAACACTACTTTTTTGAGAATAAGGTGTTCTTCTGAAGTGTGCCAATCACTCTTGGGTGACAGAGTCTTTGGTCCTGTAGTATAGAGTACGACTGACCTTGGTGTTTAAGGTAAAAAGTAAAAATACATGTGGCGTTATTGGCATTGAAGCCCTCAGGCTGAATGACCTTTCATTCGACTTTTTACTGATATATTTAGCTAGTGCTTAAATCTTAATTTGCTTAAAAAATGCTGCACTGTTGTTTGGAGTAATAAAGTAAAATTGGCTTAACTTATCATAATTTCAGTCCTAACTGCCTCTGAACTAGCTCACAGGCATAAATAAAAAAAAAACATACACTGAACAGATGTAGCTAAAACTGCGTCGACGTCAAACTGCTTGTTCAGTTGATGGTCTTCTATTGTGTAAATGCAAACTTAAGAAATGTTAATGCTTAGAACAAAACACACCCCCCTTTAAAAAAAAAGGCAATGCTTTTAGCCACAAATACCTTTATTTCTTCATTTTTATTTCTTTATAAGTTGGTGGACTTAGCAAAATAACAGTAATTTTACCCAACAATAGTCATACGACAATTTTAACAGTCTGTTAAAAAAGATAATAAGAAAGTATTTTGGTTACTTTTTGCAAAAAGTTTCAAGAATATGAAGGTGTAAATGATACATAATAAACCCACAGCTCACAGTTAAATGCTGCATTGCATGAAGAAGCTTGACAGAAATTACAGAACATTAACACGTAAAGCAATTTACTCAAAAAACTAGTGGTCAAACATGTTAACTACCTCCTTTTTGCAATCCCCTGTGAGACTACCTGGTTATAAAAGTCTATTAATAATATTTTCTGATTAGCTAAGCAAGAACAGCCGCTTGCTAGTACCTGACTAACTAGGTCTTGGTACCTGTGAACGGAAAAGACAAGAATTAGCTAGAGGAATGTGTTATTGTTGTCTTTCGTTGAAGTTCTTAGGAATCCATGTGCTGACTTGGTCGTGTTGGTGTTCTTAGCTATCTATGTTAGGGTTGCCATTTTTTAAAATTGTGTCCAATGATGCATAATAAAAGCATATAAAGGAAGAAAAATGGTATTGGATTGGCAGTTTTAGATTTTGTAACCGATTTAAACCACTGTTTAAATATAATCCAGTGACAGCAAAACATTGTTCAGCAGAAATGCATTTGTTATCGAGTGCTGGGCTTCAGGTGATCCTAGATTTAACCTAAATCTGAGGAAGAAGAAATACCAGATATGTTGGAGAATGTCAAATATGCTACTATAAATATTCGCAAAGGCTAATTTTAACTTCATCTTGACTTTTAAAGTGGTTATCGAGTAAGTAGCATCAGTTCATGGTGAAATATAGGCTAATTCTAGGCAAAACCGGCTGCTACATGAACAAGCCACTTGAATTTATTGTCTCTCCAAAGAACTACAAATAGACACAGATTATGAAAATAGCTAATCATTTTTAAAATTCATTAGATGTAAAGGTATGTACGTGTTTAACACAATCACTGATGCACTGGCCTGTTTTTAGGTGACTGGGTTTCAGTTATTTAAAGGAAATAATCTATCATAACTCACAAATTAGCCCTGGGACTCTTATAAATGAGACCTGACTGCATTTGAGAACATTTGAGAGCTTCTGCTCACAAATATTGTAATTTTAAAATATGAAGGAAGTCAGAGGGATCTGTATTGGGGTTAAAATAAAAGAATTGTTTCGTAAAGCAACATCACAGATACACGTTCTGGTTTCTGAGCATCTCTTATAACCATATTTAGGATCTAGTAATATTCAATTCTAATAATGAACAGAGGACTAAGTGCAAACAATAGTTTGTATAAAGTTTCTGCAATAAGTCAAAGTTTAGTTTATTCTTTACATTTTGAGTTTTTAATTTTCTAAGTTCCTTCCTTAATTGCTGGAGGTTCATTTTCTTGTAGGACATGTTGGTTAAAGACACGTTCTTGAAATATCCCACATTTAGCTTCACATTTTATTTTATCAATTCTATATTTTCACTCGTTGAGTGTCAGTTTTAGTGACTTGTCTAGCTTAGTGTAAAATCACATCTGTACAAGTTAATATTAAGCTGAGATACACTTCAGATTATATTTGTTGTATATAATTGATAAACACATGCAGCTTAGTCAGAAATACATTCGCATATTAGTATTATCGCTCACCTGAAGTCTAAAGTGGGCTTCCAAACACCTTTAACCTGCTCTGTGAAGTGGAAAATTAATTCTAATCATTATTCGAAGAGTTCATGTTTAATTCTGAAAATAATCATGACACCAGCAGATCATTTTGCATTTGGCAAGCTGTTGCTTAGTTGTATTTTTTTTACGCCAGCACACAATAATGCACACATTTAGCTGTAGCTTTTGCTGTTGATAAATGGTGAATGTCTTTTTCAGTAGCAGTCAGCTAATGTTGCATTGCCTAAAGCCTGGTTTACGCTGTATGAGTTTAAGGAAGGCTGAGGGGTTTGGAAACAAACGCAGGCTTCATTAACAAATACAAACACAAATGTTAGTCGGGGTCAAACGTGCATGGGCTGGAAACTCTGGCAAGCAGCTACACATAAGTGTACAGAAGTGTACAAAAGAGCTACATATAAGAATGACTTTAAGATAAACAATGACAATACTTCGCAGTGTGAGTTTATTTGTGGCTTGTGTATATAATACTCCTGCTAGTGAGAGTCCTGAATGATCAACAGCTGAACAACATAATGCCTCGACTGGCTCGGATTATGGATTTGTTCCCCAGATTTGCGTTGACGCTGATGATCTAAATCAACCAGATTTTGTTTTCGCAAACAGAACTCACACATCCTAAACGAATTCTTCGGTCATGACTTGAGCTCATACTTCTCACCGGATGCTTTTGAAGAGTGCTGGAAATAGTTTTATTAAAATCTCAGAGTGTGTGCGCTGCTCTGATGCTCATCTAAAGTAAACCAAGAGAAGGACGGCATAAGATAACGCCAAACTGTAGTACAGATAGCGAAATGGAACAGAAACATGATAATGGACAGAAAAAGATCCTTATTAGCTCAAGATTATTTTGTGCTTATTTTCAGCATGAGCTGATTTCCGGATCGTGCTCATTAATGACGTAAGCAGAACGTAGTACTTTGTTTGTATGCAGAAGAGCTTCATCATATAGCACTATCAATGTTAGAACATAAATAACTGGGTGGTCAGTGACAGCCAGGATCAGTTTCTCCTCCGCCATTGTTGACAGTGTTGATATCGTAACTCCCACCCCTTCTTGATTTCGATTGGTCGATGAGAGAGAAGTGACATTGATGAGCTCGGTGGTTTTCCAGCAGTTGAACTGTTTTCAACAGAAAGCGTCCTGAGCGGGAAAAAAAGCTGAGGTCTTTTTGCCCTGAGGACACTGAGCGCTGTCAACCCTGAACTTTATAGGATTTTTATAGACAACAGGGCAAAAAAAAAAAACACATTTAGTGGACGCAGATCTGTTATAGAATCCAGCCACAATTTAATTGGTCTGATAATTATAAAGGCCACTAAAACCACACAGTCTGAAATGCAGTTTAAACTGGTCCTAAGGGCTAAAGTTCTGCTTAAACTGTTTTACACACATCGACGTCTCAGTTAGAACCAGATACGTTTACAATCACGACAACCCAAAGGGAGCAGTGCTTCTCTGCGACAATGTAGAACCCTTATAGGTTCCATGTTGTCTGTAGGGGAACCCTCCCAACTGGGTCATTTTATATCAGAACATAAAATTCATTGCCATTATATCTTACATCTTTTTACTATTCAGTCTGTTGAAAGAGTTTCATAAAATAAGTAAACATGCAAAATTACAGATTTGTATCTCTAATAGTTTCTGCGTTATGAAAATGTATCAGTGGATTTTTAATAACTTTAGAGCTTAATATCTCCAGAACTAGACTAGCTAGACAACAACTTTCAGGAGTAATTGTATATAAGTTGTAGATTACAAAAAGATGTATAGCTACCATACACATCACTCACAAGTGTCTTTTTGGGAACTACAAATACCTAAGAAATAATAATAAATAAATAAAAAGCCTATTATCATAAACATATTATCAACTGTTATCATACAAATAACAGGAGCACTGTAGAGATATTAGGTAGTCACAAAATATATGGTGTCATAAAATCTGTACCCCATAAAATATTAGCCATTTTCATGACTAGTCTAGTTCTGGAGATATTAAACTCGTAGCTTAATAAAAATGTACTCGAGGCCATTTTTGTTCTAGTGTCAAAAATGTTAAATATTCATAACTCAGATACGATTAGAGCTACAAAGCTGTAATTTTGTGTGTTTTTCAAACACTTTCAGCAAACCGACCAGTGAAAATATAAAATGTAATCACTGCAACACCAAAGATATGGGCCTGGTGTTTGTGGTACAACAAGCTGGAAAATTGAACCGCAATTGCACAAAAATACAAAACGTTTGCTGGTTTATAATCTAAACCCAATTGTAACAAACAAAAAAAAGATCCTGATTTTTTTACTACTAAACTGTGAAACTATGAGTGTGCTTTTAAGCCAGTGAGCTCCTAAATTGTTAAGCAATATACAGTATGTGTATGGCTGTGGCTCATGGATTGTGGGTTCGAGCCCCATCTGTGTGGTGTGGATTCACAAGAGGTGGGAATTTGTGTATTACATAACAGATTAGGACAAGAGTGCAACTTTCTATTTTCAAAACCATAAACCAGAGTGCTTTCCAAATCACAACTGAAAATCTCTTGAATATTTTTATCTTCACAGAGCAGATTTTTTCCCCCATAAACATCTTCTGTAATTCCATATCCATCTTGCAGAATCTCTCCCATTTTCCCAATAATAAGCTTCTGTACTCAAATACAGCTCCAGAGAATTCTCACATGACCATTAAGCACATTAGCTAGTTACATTATGTACTACTACAACAGTAGGTGAGCCTTCGAAATATCGGCTAATGGCTAGCGTAGCCTCCTCTGTGATCGGCACATAAAGTCATTCTGCTCCATCCCTAAATTCAATAGAGCGTAGCTAAGTAGCTTTAAGTGGCTCTGTTCAAAAAAAGAATGTAATGGACAATCAAACAGACAAATTGGCTTGGATAAAATCAATAACGCTGACATTTAAATAGGACTGCGACTGCATGGCACTTTTACCGTCCAATAAAATAAAACACGTGTGATTAAAGATTTAAAAGAGGAGATAAAGCAGTTCAGTGAAACAGTTTATTATTATTTAAGTCTATATTCATTCAGTTGATTTCTGATGCAATAAACTGCATGAAATAACCCAAAGAGCTCCAATCCTCTCTACGCCATCCTTTAATGAAGGCAGACCACAAGATGTTATTTGGGTGAGGATCAGTTATACGGAATTGACGCTGACATAGTAGTGTGTGTGTGTGTATTGGGGGGCTGGGGGGTGGGGGGTTAGATTAGACTAGATTAGACTAGATTAGATTCAACTTTATTATCATTACACATCTATAAATACAGGGTAACGAAATACGGTTTTGCATCCAATCAGAAGTGCAAAGAGCAGCAAGTGCAATAAAAGCAGATTATGTACAGATAAGGGTAGTGTAGA
>JAQQZX010000037.1:1446725-1462098 GCA_030068355.1 Notoglanidium maculatum
CCGGGCCTGCCTGACCCATCCTCCTCCCCATCCTGTCCTACTCCGGGTTGGAGTCATCACTTGGAAACCACTTGCTCCTGTTAAATTTGGCACCATATAAACTGCCTCAACATACACCTCGAACTGTGATGATGCCGTTGGACTGCTGTGACATGAGCGGTTCTGCTACAATAGCATAGGACTCGAATCACTACGAACAGTCTTGCACTCTAAAACTTGACCCTAGTATTAAAGTGTGTTAGTTGTACTTGCCCTATGCAGTGTGACCCAAATGAGGGTGGGATCCCTTTTGAGTCTGGTTCCTCTCAAGGTTTCTTCATTTTGCCATCTTAGGAAATTTTTCCTTGCCGCCATTACCACAGGCTTGCTCATTAGGGATATATATAGGGATATATATAGATAAATGTATAGATTCATAATTGATTGATTGATTCAACTTTATTGTCATTACACATGTATAAATACAGGGTAACGAAATACAGTTTTGGATCCAATCAGATGTGCAAAGAGCAGCAAGTGCAATAAAAGCAGATTATGTACAGATAAGGGTAGTGTAGAAGATGGGAATAGTTATGTACAGTTATGTACAGAGGTGGGAATAGTTATGTTCAGATTATGTACAAATAAGTTAAGTATACAGAAGTTCTATATTTCTATAAAGAAGGGCAAATATACAGATGTACTATGGACCAATATACAGATGTGTTGATGTATACAGATATACAGATGATCTGTATAGCATACAGATGTTCTATATTGCTATACAGATGGGCAAATATACAGATGTACAATGGACAAATATACAGATGTGCTACGTATATACAGATGTACAGATGTGTAATAAACAGATCTACAGAGTGCTATGAATATATCCACAGTAGTAGAAGAATAGCGCTGTGAACAGACTATAATAGTGAACAGCGTAAGTGTAAGTACGTACTATAACAGAGACTTATGCTATGACAGTGTCCGAAACTATAGCAGTAACCAATGTAAGTATACAGAGAATGTTGAGAATGAATGACAGTCATGGTCATGGTCATTGGGAGGGATGAGGGGGAGGAGGAGTTTAGAGGGTTAAGTGTGTGTGGATGGGAAGGTTCAGCGGGGGACTGAGTTCAGTAGGGTGACAGCTCTGGGGAAGAAGCTGTTCCTAAACCTGCTGGTTTTAGTCCGGAGGTTCCTATAGCGCCCTCTGGAGGGGAGGAGCTGGAGTTTGTTGGCGGGACGAGAGGAGTCTCTAAGAATGCTGCGTGCCCGGCGTAGACATTTCTTCTTGTGGACATCCTCAATGGCAGGAAGTGGAGTCCCTGTGATGCATTGGGCGGTTTTCACCACCCGCTGCAGTGCCTTGTGGTCAGCAACAGAGCAATTCCCATACCAGACTGTGACACAGTTGGTCAGGATGCTCTCTATCGCACAGCGGTAGAAGTTACCCAGTATGTCAAAAGACAGGTGGTTCTTCTTCAGTGTCCTCAAAAAGAAGAGGCGCTGATGGGCCTTCTTGACCATGCTAGAGATGTTGGTTGACCAGGACAGGTTCTCTGAGATGTGGGAAACCCAGGAATTTGAAGCTGGAAACCTGTTCAACAGCCATGCCATTGATGTGGATGGGATCATCGGTGTCTCCCTTCTCCTTCCTGAAGTCCACAATGAGCTCCTTGGGTTTGCTGGTATTAAGGAGCAGGTTATTGTCAGCGCACCATACAGTTAGGTGCTTTATCTCTTCCCTGTAGTCAGACTCATCATTGTCACTGATGAGACCGATCACCGTGGTGTCATCTGCAAACTTGATGATGGAGTTGGATCCATACATAGGCCTGCAGTCATAGGTGAAAATAGAGGAATGGGCTCAGCACACAGCCCTGTGGAGTGCCAGTGTTGAGTGTGATGGTGGTGGAACAGTTATGTCCTGACCTAACATGCTGGGGTCTGTTGGTCAGAAAGTCCATGATCCAGTCACAGATAGAGTTGCTGATTCCAAGATTCACAAGTGTAGTGATCAACTTGGAGGGAATGACTGTATTGAATGCTGAGCTGAAGTCAACAAACAGCATTCTTGCATAAGTATTCTTGTTGTCCAGGTGTGAGAGTACACAGTGAAACGCTGTGGATACAGAATCCTCTGTACTCATTTACATTTATGGCATTTGGCAGACGCCCTTATCCAGAGCGACTTATATACAACCGAGCAGTGAAGGTTAAGGGCCTTGCTCAATGGCCCAACTTCTTCAAGGGCAGCTTGGCGGTGCTGGGATTTGAACTCACGACCTTCCGATCAGGTCTACGAACTATGGGCTTGTAGTCAGAGATGGCCTGAATGCCCAGCCACATGCGTCATGGGTCAGAGTTGACAAAGTGCTCCGCCACCATCAGCTTGTAGCTGTGCTTGACTTTCTTGATGCCCCCCTTCAGGTCTGCCCTGGATGTACTGTAGGCCTGAGCATCACCTGATCTGAAGGCATTGTTACGTGCCTTCAGTAGAAGCCGGACTTCCTTGTTCATCCATGGTTTCTGATTTGGATACATTGTGATCTGCTTTTCTGTAGTAACACTGTCAATTGTGGTGTTGATGTATTCCAGTACTGAGTATGTGTAAGAGTCAATGTTTGTGTGAGAGTCACAGGTGGCCTGAGAGGCAAACATGCTCCAGTCCATGTCTTTAAACCTGTCCTGGAGTACATAATCAACCCCCGCTGGCCAGACTTTGATGGTCTTCACTGATGGTTTCACACGGTTGATGAGCGGTGAGTACTTGGGGGTGAGAAACAAAGACTAAACAAGTAAAAGAGAGAATAAATGAGAATGAGCGTGAATGTAAAAGAAAAAAAATGTAGTTTTGTGATCTGAATTGGTAAATTCACTTGTTGACTTTAAGGATATTAAGCCTGCAGTACTGGATTTTACACCACAGCGCTGTTGAATTCTGGATTCTGATTGGTCAGAAGGTGTTGATTAATTCTCTATAACAGCTGCAAATCACAATACGTTAATGTGTCTATAGCAACAGCTTAGTTACAGGGACGTCGGAATGTACGGAATGTGACCGACTTGTGTTAAATTGTGTCTCGTTTAATTAAGATAAGCGCTGATAATATTCTCATAATGTGACAGATTGTCTGATAAACTTCAGAAATGTTGTAATTAGCCACCTATTATTTAATTAAGTCTAAGAGATCTTAAGTATTATTACTTGATTAAAACGCTGTAATGAAATATTTTTCAATAAGTATTTTGGGTACTTAATATATATTTTTAAAATAATCCAAGAAATATAGATTTTTGCAGCGCTATCCGTAACAAATTCCACCTTCGTGTCACGGTTCCCATAGTAACAATCCCCTTTGTTTTGATTCTTGGCTGTCTCCGCCCCGTCATGTTATTGGTCTGTTACATGATTGTGTTCACCTGTTTTGTATTAGCCCTTGTGTCGCGTACCCTTTATACCCTGCTGTGTCTTTGTTTTATTGTGTAATCTTACTGTGAGCTTTGCATTGTTAATTCCGAACCATGGTTTCTGGGATTCACATCAATAAAACACAAGCCAAGTTTACACACCAAGGATGGGATTAATAGTTATTTTAATAATGCAAAGTACTATGCCAAACCAAATTTAACGCACCACATGTCATGTTTCACAGTCTGCTGTTTTTATTTGCTGGGAAAATCAGCATTTAGGTGTTTTCTCAGTATGGTGTATGAGATCAATAACAATAGTCATTAAATATTATCTGTAATTAATATATAGTAATTACATGCTAAACATGGAAGTAATGAACATCAAAGCTGTGAGTAACAGATGGCAGGCACTTCACAAACCTACGCCTGTCTGCAATGATTTATATACTCGCATAAATATTACATACAAACATTTCTGTGCAGAAACACAGAAAAAAAGCCGAGACCGCTGCTTTATGGCTCACGACTCACGCTCAAGCTGTTAAACATTTACGAGTGGTTTTTTTAACGACCCACATTTCTCGTTAAAAGATCAGACACACCTGATGAGAACACGCTTTTTCTTAAGCGATCTTAAAACCATTCCAATAAACCTAAATAACAAAATTGATGCAGTGCAAAAGTTTGTGCACCCTTTTTCGCAGAAAGGTTCCTTTAACTAACGTGATTTCTTGATTCGTTCCTGAGCATCATGAACTTCAGCATTAATGAACTGTACACTGAACAGATGTATTAAAGATAACCCAATTTGTATTTCGTAACACATCTGTATGTCTAAATAAGGACAACATAGTTTGTGTTATTTCTATCACTTTACTTTTGTTTAACACAGCATTTGTGTATGCTAGTTTTACACAAAATCAAGGCATATCTGTGTAGACTTTCATTAATATACAATTTAAAATAAATGAGTAACAAACAGCCATGATGACAAACTGACATTCATTTTATTATTACTTTAAAAGGGACACCGCATGTGTAAACCGGCTTATCAACTATTAATAACAACGACTCTTTTAAACAGCAATTTATAAAAATAAATAAATCACATTTCATCAGACTTCCTACTTTCCTATTTTCTTCAGGAGGTCAATTAATTTCCAGGTAAACATGCTCTGAATATGGTTTTTATAAGTCAAAGTCATGGAATTATTATTATTTTTTTAAAATTACCAATGGCATGAGTTTGCCATTTCAATGGATTTCCTCTCTAACCACATACATCATCGTTTTACACATCGAATGTCATCATCGATCGCCAATAATACGTCATAAATTAGTGCTTGAGGATAAGACTTCTGTCTGGATAAAGACTTTGAAATCAATTCTGATGGTCATTCCTTTGGTTACAGGAGCAAATACAATGTCAGCACCAAAAATATCTCGAAGCAGGAAGAACGATCGCCAGTGACGGCCTTCAGAAAATCTCCAATAAGCATAAGTTAAAAGAAAGAGAAGAAGGCACTACATTAGACAGTCTGTTTGTTTTACAGGATTCGCAGCTGTTCTCAAATGAAGAATGACACTAGACTTACTCTTTTCATTACTATAACCATAGTCAAGGCTTGCTATCCTGCAATTCAATTGCTCCAAAGTAAAGAGTTTTTCCCAAATAGATGGGAATAGTTTTACCTCGAGCGGAGCTACCCTGTCTAGTATGTCATGCATGACATCTTCATCAACATTTTCAGTGATTAGGAGAAGAATCCTCCTTCATACCAGTGGTAGAGAGGTTTTCCTGAATGACATGCTACTGATAATTTTCTTTGTTATGCAATTTTTGTTGTGTAATTTGTTTATTAATTATGCAAAAATGAGAAAATTGTTGGCAAGAGAAGCTTTTACCAAAGCTGAGTGGTGGTCTGAGGTTAGAAGGCATACTGTTCCTGTCCTCTGGTCTCTGGTGTCAACCTCAATACCTCTGGTCTCCAGTACTCTCTACTCTTATAATACAGGTGCTAACATATTCTAAAGCCATAATCACTTATATTAATAGAATTGTATTGTAGGTAAAGGTGAGAATGGGCAAGGGCCGAGTGAAAGTCTGCAGGCATGTTTCTCATACAAAAATACACAGCTCTTATGTTGTGAATTTTAGTTTCTGAACCCAATGGATTCCTGCATTCTAAATCACCAAAATACAGTTGGATTTGTAAGGCATTGGGATGCTTCTTAAACAATTTGTGCCTTTTAAATGGATCGGATCTATCTAAGCATTGATTGAAAGTTTTAAGTCAAATGACCAAAGATGAGATATGATGTCACATCGTGTTTGGAAGATTCGCAGCCGATTCAAAGGCATTGTAACGGACCAAGGCTTTTGAAAATAAAAAGTCCATCTGAAAAATTTCATGATTCTTGGTCTGAAGATGATCTGTGCCAAATTTGGTGATGATTAGGCAAACTTTGTGGCCTGTGAAACATTTTGTAAACCTTTGATAAAATCCAATATGGCGGCCACATCGATAAGAGTGACATGAAAAATTGCTATATCTCTCACCATGCTATATATTAAAAGAAAAATCCAGTTCATGTTTCTTTTTGTTTTCTAAAGTTAAGATTTCTGTTTGAGCCTGTATATCATTTTTAAACAAAACACAAAGCAAAGGGGGTGAAAACTTTTGCACTCATCTGTATGATTTTCCTCAAAGAAAGAAAATCTAGATTCTTTCCAAGCTACCTTAAAAATCTCAAAGATTCGAAGATGTTGTGTTCATTCAGACCTTTCATTCATTTCTTTTCCTTATACTTATTTCATTTTTTCAAATTAATTAAAAAAATTTTTTTTGTGAATTTCTTTTACACACGTATTTTCACATATTTCATATATTTTTCATTTCTTACGTTGCATATTTATGAAGTACGTCATTTTTTGTGTGTGACAAAAACGAAATAAATTACCAAAATTGTTTTGAGCACTTTCACATTTTAAATTATTGTATTGAATGTATTTTTACACACATTTTTTCACATATTTCATGTTTTTTTATCCAAATTTTCACATATTCTGAAATAAATTTGTGAATGTTGTTTTGTGGCAACTTGAAAAAAAGATTTTTTTGCACTGCTTTTTTATTTTTCACATATTCACATATTTCACAATATTATGTACTGCATGTTCACAAATTTCTTCTTTTAAACACACTTTATATGTACTGTATTTATATGTATATAGTTGTGAAATGATGTGTTAAATTTTTTCACACTTTTTTTTTGTCCCACATGTTCATCAATGACACGTATAACAAACACAAAAAAAAGGATAAAAAAACCTTCAAATTGCTCACATTTTCACATTTACATGTTTCATGGTATATTTTCATATTTCTTGTTTTTTAATTTGTCACAAATGCTTTATAGGTCATGTTCAATTGGGTTTGTTTTTTTTATGTGCAAAAAAATTAAATAAAAATCACATAATTTTGTTTTGGGAAGAGAAGCACATCAATGTGAGAACTAATGATTGTAGTGATGTGATTTTGGACTTGCGTGCACCTTTAACACCTGTACATCACACTAGCTTTTATGTTAGCTGGCAGGGTTACCTTGCTAGCTCACTAGCTTCGCGTCTTGATTACACAATATAACATAAAGCTAGTGTAGCCTATGCGATATTAACTAGCATGTAAGCTAGCAAACTTATATAGGTAGAAGAGTGAATTAGTCTAAAGTGGGACATTTTAGATGAAATTTTAGGCTAACTCACCCTATGAAACATAATAATAAATGAATATGTGTCCCACATGATGGTAGTTCACCATACTGCTAGCTAAACTAATTAGCAAGCTAGTTAAAGTTGAAAAAGATTATTTTAAACCGTATGTTGGGCTGAGCAAATAAGAATAAAGATGATGGAATATGATCAGGTTTGAGACAAGCTGACCAAATGTCTTGTGTGTGCGTGTGTGTGTGTATGTGTGTGTGTTTAAAGGTGCAAATAGCTTCAAAAATGAGCTCATGCTAATTTGACCCGCATACAAACAGACACTCCTCGCTTTTGGCTTAGGCTTATCCGCCTAAAGCTGCTGGGAACTGATAACATATCTGACTCATATCTGAGTCTTACGAAGCTCGAGAAAAAAACCCCCCCACGACTTTATCATTACAGTAAACGAGCCGCCGTGCAGCATGGTTCAGGCAGATCGTTAAACTATAACTAGCACAAAACATAACTAACCCAAACAAAACATGTTTGGCGCTTTCACATTTTAATGTAGACCATACTAATTATAATAGTATGAATTATACTGATTCACATTGAAACAAGTGAGATTGAGCAGTACGGTTGAGTGCAAAAGTATTCACTCCCTTCAGAAAATCTACCTCTATTTTACATTTTATCCACAAATTAAGATGTTAAAAATGTGGCTGCATCCTGCAATAAAGACACTGATTCAAAAGATGAAGTGAAATCAATAGAAAAATGAAATTAATCAACTCTATGAAGGAACTGAAAGTTTCGAGGTGAGAAGAGCTGGAAGCTGTTCGGATATTGGAAGGCGAAGGTGGGCCTGTGAGCTGAGAATTATTTGCATTATATTTAGTTTTAATGTCTTTACTATTAACAGTTTTACATACATTATTACTGTTTTACTGACTTTCACTAGATTTGACAGCTTTTTATGGGCAAATCTGGTCACAGATCACCATTGTTCTGAACAGCCAATCATGGATCACCATTGTTCCCAGCAACCAATCACTGATCACCACTGTTTGTCCACCCTTCTTTGCTCTTGGTTTTAAATTCTCTTCTTGGAGATTAAACAGTAATAAAAGCGAACAACTCCATCCGTAACTGTTTTCTTCACATCGATTTCTCAAATCCTCACCAACACTGCCTCATTTTCTCTGCATTCATGATCGATTTTACAGAAATTTGTATTTATAGACTTTTTCTTTTCTGTAAGAAATTATATATAATCTATCATTATCAATTCCTGCAATTTATGCAAATGATCATAACGAACCAATGAATATGCTAATCCGGTCACTTCTAGTCACTTTTTAAGCATGTTAGCTACTTGAAAAAAGGCTGGTATGGTAACACCGACAACAATGAAGAAGAATTTTATTTTGTCCTGAGGGTGCACAAACTTTTGCACTAACCTCTATGCCATGAACCACAGAGATTAGTCTGAAATTTGATTGATAATACTGGAATCACGTCTCAGTTGAGCTGACCTGTGAGTTGTGTACACATTAGTGAGAAAAAATATTGTGCTTTCATAACACAAAGCCTGTTGATAATGACTGACCTGAAAGAAGGCACTTTAGATCCGTAAGTTTCAGCTTTGTTTATAAAGAACACCATTCACAGTCGAATGTCACATTTCACACAAAATTTCCAACGATATCTTACATTCCACATGAAAGACCTGAAACTAGCACAGAAAGTTTGGCTGTTCGAAAAGGAAAAAAAACATTGGCAAACATTTATGTTGATTTTTCTTAGCGTTTAGTGGGAAACAGGTTCACTGGGTTCACTGTGGAGCGCACGCATTTCTGATTCGCAGTAGTTATCATTATGACCTGTTACGGACATTATTCACTCCGAATCTCCTTTTCCTTCTCTTAATCTTTGCAACGAAAATTGTTCTGTACATCGTAGACATACTATCTGCCCTTCCACCTGCTCTTTGTTTGCTCCAGCCTGTGTTTGCAGAAAATGATTAGATTTGATTCCGATGAAAAGCATTAAACTGGGGACAAGCTCCAAAAAAAACAAAACACAATAAAAAACACCAACGGACTTGCTTTTTCCTCATTCCAAAACGATCCCGGTTTGGCGTAACTATGGCGACCGTGGCAAAACTGCGAACATGAGATGTTCTCTGAAACGGCACTGTGTGGCACGGACAGATAAGGGTGCTGCAGTTCCTCTTCTGTATTGGCAAATGTTAAATAATTAATTAAAAAGGTTGGTACGTGAGGTGAGTTTTGGTTACTAGACGTATTGGTTCATTTCACTCAGAAGACAAAAATGAAGGAAAGAAAGTTTTAAAGAAGTCAAATGAATCATGCATAAAAGCACAACAAACACAACTCGAGCTTATCATACATTCACAGAATCTGGTGAGGCCGGGCATGACACCCATCTGTCACATTTACTCATATAATGCAGCTCAATCATAATTAAGCTCAACCTTAATTAGAATGACTCGTTTTCTAGTCAAACGTAAAGAAACACAGCAGATTAACATTTAAAGTGCTGGAAAGTTCAGCAATATGACTTTTCCTTTCAAATCTGTTTTTCTAATATACAGTATATTGCTATTCACTATTCACCAAGCATGCCTACGATTTAATGAACTGACCAATCAGCTCACAGCTTAGTTTAAAGGGCTGGCTCACCTTTCCCCGAATCCAATGTGTTGTTTTTGCTTTGAAAGCATGTGACCGCTACCTGCAAGCTCTGTGTGTAGCAAAACCTCCTCAAATGCACTGTTAGTGATCCCCTTGAAAACTTTTTCTTCATTTACGTGTTCATAAAATATATGTCTTGTCTTTTCTTTAATCCAAGTGAAGGCCGAGTCAGGTTGGGGTCCATTACATATGGAATAACCATATGCAAAGAATTTAAAATATAGATACTTTGACAAAATATCTTTAAAGTCACGTGACAAGTTTACGATCTGTGTCCTAGGATGTCGCCGAATTGTTTTTGTAATATCGATGCCGCTGAAATCGGTGACTTGCTACTTGGCGCAGAGGATTCTGGGAAGGGTGATTCTGAGGAGGGCCCCTTTAATATGTGAGATGGACTTTCAAAGGTATTTATATAAATTATTGTGGTATAGGGACGTGTTGCTGCCCTGAGACATCGCCATTGCATTCCAGAAGATCAAACTGAGAGATTAAATAAATAAATAGTAAATAGTAAGCTTGCTCTAATCTTCCACACCTGTATACTGTACTCATTTCTATTCCACCATCACACAGAAAAGCACGAGTTCTCTTTTGAGTCTGGTTCCTCTCAATGATTCTTCCTCGTGTTGTCTCCCCAAGCTTCCTCCTTATCCGTTATACCCATAGATTTCTGTGAAGCTGCTTTGTGGCAATGTTTATGGTTAAAAGTGGTGTATAAATAAAATTGAATTGAATTAAGTAGTGTTTATGACCCATTATATCACCAATAACAAATAAACTCAGTGCAAGTTGGAAGTTATGTAAGACATTTAAAACAGACATTTATTAAATCAGCAGAATTTTCCAGAAAATGCAAAATTTCCTGATGTGTCTGGTATGATTCATTTATTAAAAAAAAAAAAAAACAAATAAAAAAATCGACTGGTGTCATAATGCATATACACAGTGAAAAAGTGGTGTTGAGCTTCTTTGGCACTGGTGATATATAGTGTTATAAACGCTTTATACATCATGTTAATTTATACATCAATTTATACATCATGTTAACCAATCATAATGCAGATTGTAAATATTAAACCTGCATCCAGATGTTTCTAAAGCTGCTGACAATGAAGTTTCATTTATGAGTGCATTATAACAAGAGAAATATGTGTTCATAGTTTATTTTAGATATGACCTTCATAGAAAGTGTTACCAAAAATCTTTTACCAGCCTCCCAGGGGCCGTGGCTGATTTCCAGTCAACATGGGAGCGTGAAATGATCTCAGATAGCTCAATCCGGCTACACTAATCCCGTTCTCATCTGATTATAACGACTAGCACATCTGGAATATGTCATCTTGTATTTGTTAAGCGATGTGCTGTATGAAGAACAGGGTCCAGATCTCGGACTGCAGTGTTTTGCTTCACAGGATGATAATTAATTTAGCAACACACACAAACGCCAGGGCCGAGCGGTTCTAGCTGTTTAAAAGCTTCGAGTGTTTGCATGCTGGACTCACTCAGCTCTAATGCCCAAATCCAAAAAGCCAGCGTCTATTAGGATGAGATTAATCGCTGCCGTTGTCCTTAAGCGCACATTTAAACACCTTTCTATAAATACTCGCAGTCACGCTTGTGCACTTCCACCAGGATCAGGAGAAGCCAGTTTCTTACACTCGTCAGTCTCCTTGGCGGCATCCAGAGAGGTTTCCTTCTTAGGCTCTTTCTGTCCTTCCAGTGAACAGTTGGACACTGCATTGGCCACCTGGCAGAACTTCCTCAGCAGGATCTCCCTGAGGAGCAGGTAAACCCACGGGTCCAGGATCTGATTCAGCGAGGCCAGGCGAATGGCTGTTAGGAAGAAGTTGCAGTCCATCTGTAGGTCCCGGCTGGGCAGGAGAGGAATCGCTGACGGTTTGCAGTGATGAGAAGACGTCTGGTTGGAGATCATCTTCAGCATGAGGATCTGTGAGAAGAGAGTGACTGACCAGTCAATGTGCACCATAAGTAATAAATACGAGTCAGATTTATTTCCTAGCAATATCAGTAACCAAGAACCCAGTGGAAAACTCCTATTAACTCCATGGGACATGACAACTTCCCAGTCTTGGTTCTGGAGAACCCGTTATCCTGAGCTAACACACCGACTCCAACTCAGGACGGGCTTTTAAAGAACTCATTAGATGAATCAGGTGTATTAGGAGCAATGAAACTGCCCTGAAACCATGAGGAACCTCATTTCTTCTACTTGTACACGTGACCTTATTCTTTCAGTCACTAAATACAGCTAATCATGGGGGAAGAATGAGGAACAGCAAATACACATAAACTAGAAAAGTGCACTCCCTTAAGAAAATGCAGTCTGATTGTGCAGCAAGGCACCCAGTCATGCTAAGAGGTTGCTAGGCTTTTCCTAGGCTGTTGCTACAGTATTACAGGTTGCCAGAGTGTTGCTAGTTGGTTCAGATGGAATCACTGGAGGTTGCCAAGGTGTTGCTGGTCGGTTGCTATAGATTTTCAAGTGGTTTTTAGTGTATTCCAAGGTAGTTGCTAGGATGTTGCTAGGCTGTTATTCTGGAATTACAGATGGTGTTGATAAATTGTGTTATTCCAGGTTGTTGCTCTGGTAATTCAGGTGGTGGCTTGGGTGTTCATAGTAAGTGGTTGCTATGGTATGCCAAAAAATTGCTAGGATATTGCTAGGCTGTTGCGCTGGTATTAGAGGTGGTCGTTAGAGTGTTGATGAATGGTTGCTGTGTTATTCCAGGTTGTTGTTGTGTAATTCTAGTGTGTTGCTAGGTGGTCCCTGTGGAATCTATGTGGCTGCTAAGTTTGCTCTGTGGTAGATAGGGAGCTGCTAAAGTTTGTAGGTATTGCAAGAAGTTGCTAGGCTGTCGGTAATCGGTTGCAGTGGTATTGCAGGTAGTTGTTGGAGTATACCTAGGTGGACTTTTGCTGTATTACCTGTATTACAGGTGATCACTGGATTATTGATAAATAGTTGTTGTGTTATTCCGGTTGGTTGCCATGTAATTCCAGGTGGTTCTAGTGTGTTTCCTAGGTGAGGTGATTCCTATGGAATCCTATTTGGCTCGTAGGGTGTTGCTCTATGGTTGCTATGGTATTCCAGGTAATTGCTAGGGAGGTACTAAATGGTTGCTATGTAATCTCAGGTAGTGGTAGTTTGCTGGTGGGTGGTTGCTATAGTTTTCAAAGTGGCTGCTAAGCAGTGTTGCTAGGCAGATGCTTCGGTTTCCAAGTTGGATGCTACGGAATAAATTAATCTGATTTAATAAACTCATTAAGACAGATGTGGAGAAGAGTTAATAATTACATTTTTGGATCTTTCTTTACTTTTTCTTAAAAGTATAGTTAGCAGTTCTCTGACCAATCAGTCTCTCTCTCTCTCTCTCTCTCTGGTCTACACAGTTTAATTAAAATGTTATTGTCATTAATTAACTAATTAAACGAAAGGTCAAGTTTCAGCTGGTTGAAACCAAGTGTGTAGCTATTTTTTTACACTTTATCGTTTGTAAAGCTGCAAAAGAATTGTCATGTTTTCATTTTGTGTCTCTTAGCGTGTGGTTTAAATTGAAATTTAGGAATGTTATGAGGTCTTTGTTTGTCCCTCAGGTGGAAACCTAAGTGTTTCTGTTTAGAGAGTGTTTTCCTATCAGACTAAGTTCCGAGTAGAACCTTGTTAGGAAGCTAAGAATGATCCAATAAACCTTTAAAGAACCATTGAGGAACCCTAAGAGTGTGTGTATTAAATGGTTAAGTGTGTGATACAAATTCCAAATTATTGCTCATTATTTTGTTTTTATTAGTAGAACCTGTCAGGAGTCCAACATTTAGCTCTTTTCTAGCACTTGCACTTTTTAAGAGGGAAGCCCTGTAGTCAGGTTGTACACAGAACCTTTAAGGGTGTTTCAATTTTGGTGATGCACATTATTTGCTTTCTCCTCCTGTTCATGACCCGAGGCGGCTCTTAGGCTGTTGTTCCTTCTCTGCATATTTATTTTACTGAAGCTGCTGGAATGGGAAGAGAACTGGTGCAAACATTACAACAGTCGCTCCTGTTTAAAAAAAGCTCACATTACATAGTGCAATTATTTGCCGCTGCTGTAGGTCTGTGTTTCATCTCATGTCAGCTTGTTGTAACAAACTACATCCCCCAGCACACTCCATGTCATGCTGTTATAGGAAAACAATCAACAACAGAGTCGTGTGATGAAGTCAAGATAGCATGCAGTTTCCATACAAAGATTATTTTCCTAAAACAGCACACCCTGAAGTCTTTTATTTGTCTTACACCACTGCAATTTTCCAGTTTTTATTTTTCATTTGAATTCCCATAAAACAAGTTTGTTGCTGTTCTCATTTATGTTATAGCAGCTATAAATAGTCGTTCCCTCTCCAGCCTCTCTTTAACTCTACAATGTATCCTTACAGAAAATTTCAGAATATCAACGATTACACATTTTCAATACGGAGCATCAAACGTACGAGTCTCTGTGAATCAGCAGTTACTATAGAAACCGTAATGTATTAGAATATAAATCTGCCCTTCTCACAGAGCTGCTGTTATAGACAATTAATCAAAACCTCCTGACCAGTCAGAACCAAGAACTCAACAGCATTATTCTGACACGCAAGAGAAGCCAGCAAACATTCAATCCGGTCACATGACCATGAGGAAAGTGACTGAGACAGAGGGAGAGGCTGACATCTCATCCATCTCTCTTCAAGAAAAGGGCACACAGCCCTGAGCAATGTATGTTAAATAATCCACGCAGGGTGTGTTGTAAAGAGAACGAACACTTACGTGATACAGTATCACTCTTTGTCGTTGATATTTCTACACTTGCAGTGTAAAAATGACCAGACTGTGCTGCTAAACCACCATGATGGCTACCAGATGCCTGAAAATGTCAAATAGCTGGTGGCAGGAGTGTAAGAACCAGCGTTCTCCTGGCTGGCTGAGATTCACCAACAACACGAACGCCAAAAAACGGAACAATGAACAGAAACTGGACGTCTGAAAGGTTATTAGAGTTTATTACGCACAAGCGCTCATTACCAAAGCGCAACTCCGGAGTTCTGGCTCGGAGGGAAGTGTTTTCCCTCCAGCATCTGGAGTTGGTTATGTTTCCTCAATGTTAGATTGAAGAATATTTAAAGCGGACTTTTAAACTGTCAGGAATTTTGTTTTTCAAGAATGGTCCAACATTACAGAGTGGCCAAAATATCAGCTATAAACTGCAGAAAACAGCATTCAGAGAGAAAGGAGGATAGGGAAAATTTAAAGATTGGAAGAATTAAACGCTGATTTAAAAAAAAAAGCATTTGTTGAACTTGGCCTACTTGCAGTTGTTAGGTTTTATTATGTAGATTTACGATGTAGGAAAGTCATTAATGAATCTTCAGGATAATTGTTTAGAAATTTATATCTGAAAATGAAAGATGTAAGATTACTTAAGAATGCTTAGTAATAATAATAATAATAATAATAATAATAGAAGATTTAAATAAAAGCTTGTTATTGCATAAAATAGTAGTAATGCTA
>JAQQZX010000037.1:1480671-1492832 GCA_030068355.1 Notoglanidium maculatum
CACTGTTTGATGACACCAAATCAGCAGAGTTCAGGGTGATGATCAGAGAGCTCACTGTACAGGACACTGGGACGTACCACTGTGGAGTTTATAAAGACTGGATAGACATTTACACACCGGTGGAGCTGAAGGTAAAGGAAGGTGAGTCTCCCACCACCGCCTTCTGAATATTTAGCATCATTAGCTTTAGCTACACTAAAAGTACAAACAATAGGAAATTCTCTCAAAGCAATGAAATGGCTATGTAATAATTATTTATAATTATACCGCATTGTTGAATGCTCAGTTCTGAATGGTGTTGATTATTTCTCTATAACTGCAGCACTGACACACATCCATTTATGCATGTGTGTATATATATATATATATATACCCTCACAGTATATATACAGTATACAATATACAGTACTTTTATCTATTTGGTTGTTTTATTTAATAAAGCTCATCTGCACTTGCATCCACTTACCTGGTTTGGTTCCATGTTGTCATTTTGTTTTCTTTACTTCAAGAGAGAGAAAGAGACGCTGGTGGTGGAACGACTACAAGTAATACAACCTCAAGTATAACTGTAAACATCAAAAACATGATGTTTCATTCTTTAATAAGCTATAAACTGTAATTGTTGACAAATTGCAGTAGTATAAAATGATTAAAACACTTTATGGTGTAATTCAGCTCCGAGGTTGATTATTTTCAGAATAGAGTAGTGGTTTATTGCTTTCTTATGTACATCGTAAGCACGATTTTAACTTGCTTTAATAGAGAGCTTGGGATCTAGAGAGGTGAGTGCATATGCAGGAGGAGGAATCAACATCAAGTGCAGATATGAGGATGAATATAAAGACGAACAAAAATCTTTCTCTAAGATCAGAACTCATCAGTGGTGTTTTAATCGAATAACAATAAAACTAAACCGTTGTAGCTCAGCGAGCAGCTGGAAATCATCAGCGGAGATGAAGAAAATGGGGCAAAGTCACACTTGCATTATTTTTAGTTTATAAAGGTTTGCAGCCCTGAAAGGCCGTGGATTTACATATTTTATTCAGCTCGTTTTCTCATGATCTTGAGGTATTTTTGTCATCATCACAACATAACGAAACATGGTTTTCACATGATAACAACTCTTTCTCGAGATCTCGAGATCTCAAGATAACAGAACTCGCTTTCCCCAAAAGCAGTACGGATCCATTGACAAGCGTTCTGTGTAAAAGGAACACGGAGGCCCTAAGATGCCACAAATTCACACGTTTTATTTGGCCTGTTTTCTCATGATGACGAGTAATTTGTTTTCATTTTCACAAAATAACGAAACATTGCTTTCCCCTGATAGCAACATTTTCTCAGGATCTCGGAATTCCGTTTTCTCATGATTTTCTTCAGATCTCACCACAGCATCGTTCCCCGTTTGGCGTTTCGCCTCTGAACCATGCTGAAGCATTGCACATTGTACAGAAGGATGCACTAAAGTAAGCCTATTACATCTCTGTACACTTCCATTCAAGCTCACTAATGTGAACATTGTCTGTAATGACGAGACATAATGCTATTTCAGCCTGTGTCAGGCCACGATTGAACAGAAATGTAGCACACTGACTACATTACAAAGAATTTTATTCTACAGCGAGATGTTAATATTTGATGGATCTGTATTTGGAGTCAGCTTCTGACAAGCCTTTATATTTGTATTCATTAACTTCAAACTTGTGACCTCGTCTTCTGCTGTTCCCCTGTGAGTCTGGCAGAACCATAAGGATGGGGAGTGTTTTAAAGTCTTCATTACCAGGGGTTTAACGCGACTCTCTGACCGCTATATGATTAGATTCTTGGAATATTTTGACTAAAAGTTTAATGAAGAAAAACACTGACTGAAAAGATTCCTTTTTTATTTCTGAATCATAAGCGATGCAAACGGGTTCGTTTTAAGTCTGTTAAAAATGAACAAAACCAAAATTTGCTATGAACGGATGTTCAGTATCGTAAAAAAATGGAGTACAGGTTCAACATATCTTGAAATAAATAACTACTTTTACAAATTATCTCAAAAACTTTAGTGTACCGTATAAATAAAGTATCTGACACGGGGGGAGGAATGATGGATTGAAACATAATAAGCTCTGTAGCAGCTCCTGAGGATCATTTTAACCAGAGATAGAGCTCCAAAGTCGGCTAAAATGGCTGCTTTCTCGAGCACTGTAGAACGCAGCACTGCAGGGCTTGTGTCGTTTGAAAGTAATGAATTGCTCTTTTTAATGTTTATAAAATCGTTGTTTAACCATATAACTTATAATACCATAGATCAGTCTATCAAACTATAATATCAGTCACTTCCCGAGTGCAGAAGATTCTCTGTAATGCTGCTCCAAGAAAGAATGCGATCATGTGACTAGCGTGCTGGCTGTATATTTTAACTCTAAGGGTTGCGCAGATCTCTGGTGTTCAAATAGTGCAATTGCATTAGATGCAGAATTATTCGAAGGTTGATTTCCACTATAAGAATCATACATTTCCAAGAGGCATAGTTTTTATTGCAATGCATCATTATACTCCTGTCCATAAGACATGGTTCATTAACCCACACAGACAGTCCTAATATAAGATAATAATAATATTGATTTGGTCTACTTTTGCTCTTCATCACCCTGGTCATCCTCTTGTTCATATGGAAAGGACCAATAAAGATTTTTTTCATATTCATAATAGTGTTATAGGCTATACTGATCATTTAATGATGAATAATATATGATCATGTAACTTAGCCAATGGGTTTAGTCCTATATAACTACATGTAATCACAAAGGAACTACTGCTCTGCTCTCTCCTCTCTTCCTTCTCCTCCCTTCTCTCTAACCATGTTCCCCTAGAACCGCCTTGTAGAATGTGTTCTCTGTCCACTATTTGCTGAAAGCTTTTCTGTCTTGGATTAGACTTGTGATTACTCTCTGATCACCTCATTTTTGGCACAGATGGTGAGAAAAAGCCCATATTAGATCAGTTTTCATCCATCTTTTTGAATGTCATGTAAATATTCTCTACTCAGTTTGCCACTATAACCATCCTTTAAAAGTACTTTTCCCTAAACGGAAGCTCAGAAATCAATTGCTATTTCTATTCTTCTTCCTCTTCTTCAAATACATTGCAAAACCGATCTACACTTTACTTTTTTCCATTCAAAAACTGTGAGAAGCACAAACCTTTGCACTCACTTGTATCACAGCTGTGCATGTAATTTCACTTGCCAGCAGGAAACAAATCTCTGATTGTGTCTTCACTTTTTTTTCTTGCAATCAGTTAGCTACTTTCTCCCCATTCTCTACCAGAGCTTCAAATTTCTTCCACCAGATGGCACTCCAATATCACACTTTTTGGCTCAATTCTGAATCATTTTGCAAAATGCTCAATCAACTTACTTAGGTAAGATGTGTGATTTGTATAGATGACACACAATTCTGTGCAATTTTATTTCTTTTGACATGGTTATGCTGTATTTTTATCAGGGGAATAATAATAATAATAATAATAATAATAATAATAATTTTTTTAAAGTGCAGGATTTCCTCTGATCCTTCAATTCCATTCCAAAATGCCAACAAATGGCTGACAAAGTGCACATTTGGAGGGCCTTTTCCTATAGGCGTGAAGGGCTCTGAGCTGTTGAGCCAGATGGAGTTTGGACATCCCCCCCAGTGCTAGTTCTCAGTCCTGCAGGGACGCAGACTCACACGAGTTCAGCAAGCCAAAGCCTGTCCTCCGCATACACACCGTCCTCTGCCAAATTCACACTGCTTCAGAGGGCTCTCTCACAGCCAGGGTACTGACTCTGAGTCACAACGCCCAGGTTGTTGCTCTTGTTGTTGATTTTGCCAGTGTTTATTTTTATTTTCAGAGCCAGAATTTGACCGAGGGTAATATTACAACCTGACTTTACTGCAATTGATCATAATGATGTAGCTTTACAAAAAGTCATTGAAAAAGAGATTTGTCCGAATTCCATTGGAGTACATTAGAAATTGATTGGTTATGCATTAACGAGTTTAACGAGTGCTTATTTTTATTTATATGCAGACTTTGACTGGGGTATTTATTAAACGTTTGCTTTTAGTTTTAGTTAGGCTTAGTTTAGTTGTAGTCAGTCTTTACTAACTATTAAGATGTGACATTACCAAAAGAGTCAAGAGTCATTTGACAAGAGATTCGTTTGAATTCCTTTAGAGCGCATTAAAGCTCACTGCTTCAGGTCTCTTAACGTCTTGAATCATATCACCCAGCTTGCTTTCCCTGTGGTTTTTACAGGTGTTTATTTTCACTCTAAGATGCAGATTAGGACCCTGGTTAATATTAAAACTTTACTGGATTAGTTAAACAATTCATTACTAACTATTAAGAGGTGGCTTTATTAAAAGATTCATTAGTAGTGATTCATTTAAATTACAGTGCTGTAGATTAAATTGATTATTTACCAATCTTCGTATTATGTTAGGATTTCCAGAAAACAAAGTATGAAATAAACGATGACTTAAAATAAAAAAATAAAAAAAGGCCTAATGGCCCTCCACCAAATTCACACTGTTTCAGAGATCTAGCTCAACTCTGAGTCATATCACACAAGTTCCTGTTGCTGTTGTTGTTTCTGTTGTGCTTTCATATTTATTTTTATGGTTGCTATATATATGAAGACTCAGAATTTCTCACCATCAATTTTAAAGTTTTCTTTTAGTTACACTTAGTTTAGTATTACTTAGGGATTTCTATTAAGATGTCTCTTTACAAAAAGAGTCATTTAAAGTGACTCATTTGAACCAGTGCAGTACATTAGATTGATTATTTGGATTATATATCATGGAATTATGATTTATGACTTGATTATGATGAAGTATACTGACTTATTTTTTTCTTTTTTATTAACTCAAAATATCCTGCTAATTCAGGCATCCGGACCTAAAAGTTTTCCCAGTTTCGAACAGAGTCGACTCATTTTTTATTCGGTTACAGATTCAGTATTTGCTTAGCTGAATTTTTTCGGTCATAAAGTTAGAAAATCAAGACTGTAAACGTTAAATAGACGATAATGTCTGATTTGTTCACATATTTTCATTTAGACGATATGGTAGTTGAAGCTGCGAAATCTTCATGCTAAGCTACTTAGCTAGCAGAACATAAGCTAATGTAGCTAATGTTAGTGATGAGCATGATCGTGGTTGATGAAGATGCCAACCAAGGCTCTGGCACTGAAATTCTACTCATGTTGACTTGCAGAGCTAATAAGAGCTAGTCAAGCTTGTTTACTAGCGAGATAGTTTTTAGGAGGATATGGCATTTCTAAATTAATTATGCATGCATATTCATATATTCTAAACAACAACTAAACCAACAACTAAAAAAATGCTAATTCTGTTAAAAAATGTCAGTGTGTGGCTCAAAAGCAGCGAGATATTATCAGAGGTGTTGATTTTTCAGATTATGAAGCAAGTGGAAAGTCACTTTTGCATTATTTTAGTCTGAGAGAAAGAAATTTGTCTATTGTAATATTTTAAAGAGAGAAAATGCAGTTTATCCAGCTTATAGCTAAATTCTACCTCTCCCAGGTGCAAGTGATGAACGTCTTTATTCAGCTATCTAACTGACTATACAGTTGAGTGCAAAAGTTTTCACACCCCGAGGAAGACAAAGATGTTTAGTGTCTATGGTTTTACATAGGCTGAAGGCCAAAGAGTGTAATATATGGTATGATTATAATGTAAACATCATAGAAATTGGTGTTCAGTGGGGTGTTAATCAAACATGCTCCAGTTCTGCATAGAATCTGCTATGAATGCTAGTTTCACTGCAGTGTAGCATCAATACAAAAGTCCATTAGGCCAATCTTTAAATCATTTTTAAATCAATGAATACTAGCACGAGGTCACAATCAGAGACCACCAGACTCCTGTATGACCTTAAAAAGCCCATTAGGAATCCATCAAACATGCCTACAGTAAGTCACTGGTCGTCTGTTACGCCACGAAGACTCTTTATACGGGATACATTTTAACCATTATTAATCATTAAAGCACCATCAAGATGCAATAAAGACCATTTTGTCAGGATAAGTTCACCATTTTAGAAAGCTGCGTCAATTTGTTCCCAAGTTTCCCAGTTGCTGCCTAAGTGTGGCCAATCACATTATAGCTACCAACCTGCATACAATGGCACATATGGAGGCTATAACATGCCTGAGGATGCCGCTGTGCGCATGATCTAACAGGTCTCATTTAAACCCAACGAGTGTACTGTCAGTTCTTCATGCCAGTGTTAGGAGACAACCATCTGAGCCAGTGGTTCTCAGCTTTTCTCAGACAGGTCCATGAAGTATAGCCAGTGGGTCTATTGAACTTACGATTAACAAAGGTATTTTATTTTATAATGGACTTCTTATAGACATGAGCTGGTTTGACTGGTTACTTGACGTCAAGAAGTCAATGGATTTTAATCTAAACTTAAAACCAAGTTCAACAATAAGTCTATAAATAATGACATCATGGGTGCTAATGCATGCTGTCTATTTAACCAACAATTCAACCAACAAAACCAACCAACAAAAACAACCAACCAATAATTCAGCCAACAGAAGAAACCAACCAACCAAAACAACCAACCAACCAACAGAACCAACTAACCAAAACAACCAACATAAAAAGCAAGCAACCAACCATTCAGTAAACAGAAGTAAGCAACCAACCAAAACAACCAACAGAACCAACCAACCAACCAAAACAACCAACAGAACCAACCAACCAACCAAAACAACCAACCAACCAACCAACCAACAAAAAAACAACCAACACAACCAACCAACATAAAAAACAACCAACCAACTGTTCAGCCAACAGAAGTAAGCAACCAACCAAAACAACCATCAGAACCAACCAACCAACAAACCAACCAACCAACCAACAAACCAACCAACCAAAACAACCAACCAACATAAAAACAACCAACCAACTATTCAGCCAACAGAAGTAAGCAACCAACCAAAACAACCAACAGAACCAACCAACCAAAACAACCAACAGAACCAACCAACCAACCAACCAACCAAAACAACCAACAGAACCAACCAACCAACCAACCAACCAACCAACAGAACCAACCAACCAACCAACAGAACCAACCAACCAACCAACCAACCAACCAAAACAACCAACCAACCAACCAAAACAACCAACCAACCAACCAACCAACACAACCAACCAACCAACATAAAAAACAACCAACCAACTGTTCAGCCAACAGACGTAAGCAACCAACCAAAACAACCATCAGAACCAACCAACCAACCAAAACAACCAACCAACCAAAACAACCAACCAACCAACATAAAAACAACCAACCAACTATTCAGCCAACAGAAGTAAGCAACCAACCAAAACAACCATCAGAACCTACCAACACAACCATTCAACCAACAAAACTAATCAACCAACTAAAACAACCAATCAACCATTCAACCTACAGAACCAAACAACAATAAGAATGATTTTTATTTATAGCACTTTTAGTTTGTTTTTTTATATGTTTAAGTGCTATAGAATTTAATTCATTTAGTAATGCACTGACTATAAATTTATTAAAATACTAGCAATTATACAAAGTATATTTAACTGAAAAAAATTATTCAAGAACTAAGAACATGCCAAGTTGAGTTCCAACTAATCTGTTTTTAAATCTGGATTTATAAAGCTGTAAAAGGGAGCATTATTGTAGAGCTCAGCATGAGTGAAGTGCTCAGAATGGGTTATACTGCTTCAGGATAAACAGCAAGGTGCACCAGATATTTTACCATTTGGAACATAATGCGTCATAAACAGGACTTTGTAGTTAATGCACACTTAATAAACATTCGGCGTAGCTTGAATTAGCCTGAGAAACGAGCTCTGATTTCTCTTCCTGCAGAGGACGTGGCCTGCTGCATTCTGAACCATCTGAATCTTCTTTATTGGGGCAGCAACTCGTTACAATAATCCACATTAGACGTTATAGAAGCATGCAGTAGTTTCAGTGTCATGTAGAGTCGATATATTTCTTATTTTGGCTGTGTTTATTAAATTATAACGCAGTTTTAGAGATGTTAAATCAACATTTAGGTTTACACCAAAGGTTCTTAAAGGTAGCTTTTGGGGTCACAAAATAGTCATCAAGTTCTTGGCTGAAATTAGTACGTACCATTAAGCAGTTCTCTTTTGTCAGCATTTTAGGACTAGAAAGTTGCGTTTGTATCTTTTGCTACATCTTTTGTCTTCTATTTTGTGTAGATGTGCTGGAGAATCAGGCCAAACTGTGTATACATATATGTAAGTAGGAGTGTATCAGCAGATATGTTTATGATTTACTGTTTATAGAGAGAACTCTAGAGAACACAGTAACCCTGTAGGACGCCATGTTGCACTGTAGAACCTTCATTAATGCTGATAATGGATTGTTAAATAAATCCTAAACCTGTTTAATATTGATGTATTTATATACGACAGAACTGTAGAATTCTGAACTCTTGTATTGCGGATGCGTCACATAATCTAAAGCTGACAAACTAATTAGAAAAATGTCTTACGTTTTCCGTAAGCAGATTTTCAGACATCTTCAGGACAGAGGAGTTTACGCTTTACGTTTTTTTTGCTAACGACAAACTTGAGAGAGAGAAAAAAAAAGAGAGGCTGGTGAGGGAACGACTGTTTATAGCTGCTATAAAGCTAGGGCGAGCAGGAACTAACGGTTTCATGGACGTTCCGCGACACTAAACTTAACTATAAATGGATTTAAAAATATGATGCGTCATTCAGTGATTAATAAACAGTTGGCAAATTGCAATGATATAAAAAGGAAAGTCTTGGAGATTTGCTGTTATTGGAAAATAATGAACTAAATCAGCGACCATATTGTTGATTATTTTCCTTCATCGGCATTATGTGTTGTGTTTTATTCCTCACATATAGGTATGATTTGCATTTTCTGTCTCTCGAGTCTTTACTTTGACTCGGCTACGCGTCTGATTTGAACTTGTTTTTGATTGAATTGTTTACGAGTTAAATATTTACACTGGTTCTGTCTCACCTTGACCATCAAAACAATAAACAATAATCTGCAGGCAAAAAAACCCCCCCAAAAAAACTCATCATCATGGCCATGATGGCTCATTTATGCAAATGGTTCCTGGCTGGCGTAAGACCAAGGACATGGTTCAATAGTGCCTGGTTTTCCACTATCCGGAATGTTCTGCTCTGTTAGCTCTCTGACAGGGAAGGGCAATCAGTAGAGGTTTGAATCCCCCATCGCAAGCCACTGTGGCTCCTCAGCGCTGACAGATGGTGGAAGCTCCTCCTGAAGGGAGGCTGGTTTAGCGCAGCACCCTCCCTCGTGCGACATCATAATTCATAATCATGCTCGTGATATATATACTGTATATATGGGACAAGCAATGCGACTGCACTGTGATCCGGGAACTCTAGAGAGTTCTGAGAGCTTAAAGCAAGATGCTTAGTGTTTTTTTAAAAATTTTTTTTTTAACAAAGACTCAAGAGAGACAGATGAGTGAACTGTAGCTGTTATGTAAGAGGAAAGGACTGAGCGGTGAAGAAGCGGCTGCCAGCTGTGCTGGTATTTGGATGAGAGCACCTGCCTTGTCACCTCATTGTAATCTTTCTAATGCATATTCATCACCAATGCCTGGGAGGCCGTCTCATTCGGAAGGTCACCCGCTATGGGGCTCCGCTGCTACCGGTGCTCCGGTGCTCTGTGCTCCAAATGAGAACAGAAACGCTGAGCAAATATTCTCCTGCATTTACAGCATTACATTACTTTAGTATCCCAATAGCTGATCCCTGTTGATCTCACAGAAAAGCGATGATATCAGTAACGTAACCCAATTAAAGCAATTACGCAGGATGAGTACTGGTGCAGAATTATTGGCACCCTGGAACATAATGGGCGAGCATAATCGTACAAACAGCAATTTCCTGAATTTTCCTGATTTTTACCAATGCTTTCACCACTAGGGGGCCAGATTTATAGTGATTAGAAGGAGCCAAGACAGGGTTTTTCAGTAGTGTCTAAGGGGGCAGTGAATCATAGCCATGGGGGGTTGGTGGTTCCTAATTTTGTTCCACTCAAGGACATTGCAACCCATCTACTCTCAGTGTCATCATGTCTAGAAATAATGTCAACTCGATTCTAATGACAACTGTAGCTAAAAGAAAGTTGGATTTGCAGGCAAACTATTCAGAAATTTAAACACTCTGGGTCCGAATAAATAAATAAATATTTCTAAATCTATATTTCTAAATAAAATGTCTAAATCTATAGAGAGAGGCTCCATCATATAGATTTTTTAAGGCAAAAAAAAAAAAAGTTGCTGTACATTTCATACACCAGGCAATTCAGAGCTTGACAAATCATTTGAAAATAAAAAACAATAAAATCAAATTAGATTTGAGAATGTTTCAAATTTGAAGTGAAATCAATTAAGATTCATAATAAGATTCAACAGAAAAGAATTCAAACAACGAAAGTACAAAGAGTATAGTGCAAAATAAAGTGCAAATCCTAATAGCTTAAGTGTAGGCACATGCACAAAAAAGGTTTTTAATTTAGATTTAAAAAGAGCTCCATGTGTGGCAAATCTAACAGGAGCTGGTTCCAGGTTTGAGTGGCGTGAAAGCTAAACGCTGCTTCATCACTAGCTGATCAGTTCCTGGTAGGTCTAACAGACCTGGTGGGTTTTGTTTAAGGGTCTGTGACTGCAAAAGTTTTGAGAAATTTAAGTATAAAAAGGGAACGAATAAACAAGTGAACCAATTATTAAAATGTGGCCACTATTGATCTAATCAATGAGGAAACAAATAGATATTATGAAAACAAACTAGTAAAACATGGCCACGATACATTTTTTTTCCTTCTCGTTACCTGCCTTTAAGCTCCTCCCCCAAAACCTGGGATGGAATATTCGGACTGAATAAAGAAACAGTATTTGTTTCTCTGCTATGAAATGTATTGATGTAAACACACACACACACACACACACACACACACTTCAGCCAAGAAGATGCTAAAAAAACAAAAACAAAAAAAAAACAGAACATGGTTGATATAAAATATAGACGACATCATGAAATATTAATCTTGAGGGTGCCAATAGTTTTGAAACCATCATTCATTCATAGATTGCTTCATGCTCAGCTTTTAGGAAGAGTGCCAATAATTCTGAAAATTGTCTGGAATTGATGTGGGCCCTAATGCATGCTTTCCTTTCACTACGTATTCATCGAATCCCAAATGTTTACACGAGAAACATCCTGAGGTTCCCTGACATTCCAGCTCCAGCTCATGTTTACAAGGTGACAGCTGGAAAAACATCAGGTGAACAGAACAATCCCACCAGCTCAAAGCTTTTGTTCCAACATCAGATGTAATGCTGCGCAGACGAAGCGCTTACAGACTGACAAATTCTTCCCCAAGACAACACGAGCTCTCAAATCAACGAGAGTGTAAAACACGGAACACGATTTCCAAACCTCCTGCAAACCAAACCAGGCCGAAGCTGTAGCCTGGAATCGTGAAAGATTTCCATCAATGCGTCACATCACATCTTACAGAACAGACATGATTTCCTTTCGGGATCCACTTTCAAAAGAAATCACGGAAAGGAAATATAAAGCCCTGAAAAAAGCCAGGAGGAAACACTGCCTCATAACAAGAGCGCATATAAAATGCATTAAACAAGTCACTATTATTCATAATGTATTGTTTCAATTCAATTTCCTGTCTTGCAGAAAAACTGGAGATAAAGAGCAAAAAGGAAAAGCAAGCTACCAGACCAAGGAAAAAAAAAAAAACAAAAACAAAAAAAAAACAAATACAGCCGGCAAAGTGGAACGTTCATGACAAAACAGAGAGGATTTATTTTGGGGATATATTGCATAAGCCTCAGACTGACCCATGGCTCCGAAATAGCAAACAGAAAATCCCACACAAACTAGCAAGCAGAAGACACAGTTATACTGCTCAGGCTGCTCTCGTCCTCCCACATGAATACCTTAAAGCTTCACACTTCCAAAGACATCCATCCATCCATCCATCCATTATCTATAGCGCTTTATCCGTCTGGGTCGCGGGGAAGCTGGAGCCAATCCCAG
>JAQQZX010000037.1:1492876-1502918 GCA_030068355.1 Notoglanidium maculatum
AGGCACCCTGGGTGACCCGGGGATCGAACCCAGGACCTTCTTGCTGTGAGGCGACAGCGCTAACCACTGCACCACCCGTTCCAAAGACATCCCAAGCTTTATATCCAAATCTCGCCCTTGCTTCACCTGGATACTGAAGATTCGTACCTTAGTGCTGCTGCTGTAATCATAAAGACCTGGCGCAGCTTACCGAGAAACCGTGAACACCTTTGTCCTGAAGATGGCGAAAAACCTTAACACTGGATTTATGTTAAACAAATGCTTCTTACAGAAAATGTCACCATATCAATGATTATCACTTTCTTGACTCTGTTGCTGAGTGAGCTGCTATAATAAAAACGCTAACATGTTAGAATAAACACATTAATATAAACCTGCACTACTGTCTGACCTGCTGTTACAGAAAATTAACCAGCTGGAAAGAAGAATTCAACAGCGGTGTGGTGTAAACGGTGTTAATAATGTTTAACCAAGTTAAAAGTTTAGTTATGTATCCTTTCTAAATTACTCCGTACCATCTGAAACAGACATAGAAATAATAATAAATGAATAATAAGAACTCCATATAATAAGATATATACTGTTGAGTTCCTAAATCCCGATTTAACCCCTGATAGCAATCCTTATAAAACAAACGCTGTTGCGTTTAGTAATCGCTTATAGCCAGAAGATCCACTTCAACACTGCCGTATTTGTGCGAGATTGCCTTTATAAATGGTAAAACCTTTCTATAAAATAAACTCCACTAAATTGAACATGAAGCAATTACTGTAGGCTATATAGTGCTGAGTTTCACAACCGTTTACAACTCGAAGGCCACAAAACCTCGCGCATCCCACAAAACGTCAAAACCAATCCGGTTTAACGGGTTTCTCGAACGCATCGTAAAGTTAAGTTCATTTTAACTGATAGAGAGAGAAAAAAGAGAGAGAGGGTTCAATGTGATGCTCGGTCAACCTTTTAAACTCTTGACTGTCACAATAACACAATAATCAACAATCAGGCCTACACAAGCTACAGTACAACGTCACACAGGAAGGATTACAGTCACACGAAGCGGAGCCTAGATTTACTGAAGTGTACTCAAATACCAGACCAATCATAAACCACAGAAGAATCGGGTTCTACGTTTAACCTTTTGATAATTTATCATACATCGCTGTTGATTCTGGATTCTGATTGGTCAGAAGTTGGGTGATTAGTTTTCTATAACAGCAGCTCTGACAGCTGCGTGGGTTTACATTAATCCGCTCGTTCTAATACTTTATCGTTTCTATAGCAACAGCTCGTTCACAGGGACTCATACGGCGAATGATATTTGAGGTCTAATAATAAACTGATTAGAATGGGTTGTTATTTTATAAAGGGAAGTGTCGATATTCTTGGCTAATTAACTTCAACAGAAAGAAAAACCAGAGGCTGGTGAGTGAAGGTCTGTTTACACCTGCTGTAATGTAAGTGAGAACAGGAACTCACTTGTCTCACTGACGTTTCACGACAAAGAATGTAGCTGTAAATAGATAAAAAGTACAGCATGTAGTTCATTAATAAATTAAAATTGCAGAGGAATAAATCACTTTATTTGTCTTCATAGCGTCATCTTGTTTTAAGCCTTACTTATTACTTATTAATTATCTATATTTAAAAAAAAAGGGAACTCCAGATAATCTTAAAAGTTCTTCAGGTTCTCTTTAAGGTTTATTTCTTAAAGAAATAAAACATATTGCCTAATTCATCATATTCATTGCAAATTTTACTGACTCAGATGAATGCTTTACCATTTTATTCTTTCTGAGATATCTGATATGTCTGTAGACAAGATTTTGTAGACTAGACTTTTCCTGCAGCAGCCACATCACAAGAGAGAAGAAGATAAGAAAACCAGTCCTCTTTTGTTAGCTGCAGCGTGTTTCACGGCTGAAAAGAAACATGCTGAGCCACGAGCAAGTCTTTTTTTTCTGTTATGGCTTAATATTTGCATTAACAAAAGACTTTGTGATGATAAAAAAAAAAAGAAGAAAAAAAAATGCTTTAAGCAAAATATAACTGTCGTTGTGTGACTGAAACTTACTGGAGCTGTGGATGTCGAGGTGAAAGTGATTCATGGGTTTGAACCAGGTACGCTGCTGCGCTGCGGTGCTCCAGGGAACGAGCTGAGTAAGAGAGACCTGTGCTCTGGAGAAAGATCTTCATTTATAAAACCAATGGAGGGCTTTTCTTCATCCCTGAAAGGATTAGAGCAGACTGTTTTCCTCCTTTACTAGATTGTTTGTAGTTGGTGAGCACACTCAGCCTGAAATAGAAAATAAAAATCATAGAAATTGTATTTCTAAAGAGCACAAGGTGAATTTGTTGGATTTCAGCAGAAACACAGGAAGCTACAACTGCGAAAATCCATCTATATTTTTAACCTTTTCATTTGATTTGTGCAGATTTACAAATATACCACAATGGCCTTTACATGATCTCCTTTGTTATTGGTGCATAACATTTTTTGGTGAAGTAAGCCCACATGACCAGTGTTCAATGTAATGTTGACTCTGCCATTTAATACTGATCTTTGGGAAACTCAGCCTTGACCGTTACAATAACACCATCAATAATCAGATGTAACAGTTTGGACACGACAACAACAATAAAAAGGTGGATGTAACAATATCAGAGTGGACATGACAATAACAATAAAAATGTGGTAACAACAATACCATGGTGGACGTGACAATAACAGGGTGGACGTGACACCCTGACCGATAACTGAGTGGACGTGACAATAACAGGGTGGACGTGACAATAACAGGGTGGACGTGACACCCTGACCGATAACTGAGTGGACGTGACAATAACAGGGTGGACGTGACACCCTGACCGATAACTGAGTGGACGTGACAATAACAGGGAGGACATGGCAATAACACAGTGGATGAAACCATAACATGGTGGATACTACAATAACAGGGTGGACAGCAATAACAGGGTGGACACAGCAATAACAGGGTGGATGCAACAATAACATGGTAGAAATGCAATAACAGGGTGGACAACAATAATAGGGTGGACACTGCAATAACAGGGTGGACGCAACAATAACATGGTAGAAACGCAATAACAGGGTGGACAACAATAATAGGGTGGACACTGCAATAACAGGGTGGACGCAACAATAACATGGTAGAAACGCAATAACAGGGTGGACAACAATAACAGGGTGGACACTGCAATAACAGGGTGGACACGGCAATTACAGGATGGACACAACAATAACAGGGTGGACACGTCAATAACACGGTGGACAAAATAATAACAGGGTGGATGTGACCATAAGAGTGGACACGGCAATAACAGGGTGAATACAGCAACAGAAGGGTGAACATGACAATCCAGCATCAACACTAATAATATAGTTTAAAAGTTTATGTACAGGGTAAAGTCTTTTTTTCAGAACATTATCAAACTGATTATAACAAAACGTGCCCTTCAGTGTGATCCAATAAACACAGTCATATAACTTAAAGTTGCATTTTTTGTTCCTCAGCGTATATAACAGATTAAGGTTAGAACACTGAACTGAAATAAATCTGAAGAGAACCGAGCACAAATGTTCCCTGATTTCCAGGTCAGGACCCTGTCTGGGCTCACCAGGGGGCGGTTCTGAACCGTTCTAGCTCTGGCTATGCCTGCTCTTTTCACTTCTCCTAATTTCTTTCTCAAGGCCCTTTTTCTCTCTCATTGACTTTAATGATTGTCGTCTCCTCGCTCTCTCCCTGTCCCCCCTCTTTCCCTCTCTCCCTCTCTCTCTCCCCTCTGAAGATATTGCCTCCTAATTTGAGGATCAGAATCCCAGTGTAACAAAAAGGTTGATGTAAGATTCTCATTAAAAGTTGGCGTCAGAAACACGCCATCATACAGAAGGTAATTTTCATGTTGGATTCTTTACGTTTCCTATTAACTATCTACATTTCCAAGCCGTGAGGTGGGCGTGGCTCTAATTTGAAATCAAGTAGCTAGTAATTATTTAAACTATTTGATGGACTGGGCAGTATGTGCAGTATATGTAATTATCTGGAAGTAAGAAGGTAAGTATATGTACAGTCTTGGCTGCTCTCTCAGGTGTGTAATATAGCCTTTTCCAGCACAATCTCCTCTGCTTGTTTCAGGGATATTTCTCTGCCATCAGTAAGTGCATAAGTGCTCAGTGGGACTCAGTAATTGATTTGGCCGGTCAATAACACTCGACTTTTTTGAAATAGTTGCTTTTGGGTCATTGTCCTGCTATGAGGTGAAGCGCCATCTGTTACATTTTGACACATTTAGATGCGAGCAGTTAACTTCAAAAATCGTTCTGCTGCTGCCGCTGGCAGTCAGACCATCGATAAAGACAAGTGACTCGCTGGCAGGCGTACCAGCCTGTGCCTTCTGAGGAGCTGTGCTTTGGATTTTTTTTAGCAGTGTACTCATTTTTACAGCAGTACCGATTCATTTAATCTTAATGGGTGTCAGAATGTATTAGCTAGAGAGCCAACATTGCATTAATAACAACGTTAAAATAATTAATACGCAAATACAAAGCACTAGGTCTTTACAATAGTCTTACTCCCAATTATATCCACAATGCATTTGGATTTAGACTGAGGCCCTGTTTTAATAAAGCATTACAGGTGAAAAAAAACACCTGAAAAAAGAACTATATGGCTGATTTACAGTAGTAATGTATCATTTTTGCATTAAAGGAAAAAAAATCCACCCTGAACGACTAGACAAGATTTATAATTAATATCATATTTTTTAGAGTAAACTTCTTTCATTGACATGTTGGTCTGTTTTCACTTTTGTTAAAGCATTCCTACATTACTCACAATGCCAATGGAATACCTGCTGATGCATCGTAGTGGGATTTAGCCATTGCATCATCTCTACCTAAAGAGTGTGATGCAGCGGCGCTTTAGTACCTCATCTGAAACAGATCAGCTTCCAAAGTTCCAAATTTCATCCTAATACCAGATCGACGCCATCGGGCTTTTCATCTCCGCTGATCGCTAATTACCCGAGTCGAGTCTCTGCCACATCTCCAGTACTTCTGTGCTGGATTTCTCATTAATATTGCATTGTAGATTCCAGGGAAATGGTGAGCTTAGAGTGAACTCACATATGTTTAGCATAAGTGAATTTATTTTCTCCTATTAAATGCCAGTGTAACTGCGCTAGAAATAACATTCCCCGTGACACCATCGCAACACAACCGCTAACTCGTCACAGGAATGACACATCAAAAATACTTCAATGCAAACATACTTCAGGACGGTTTCTTTAATGAATATGCAGCCTGAACAGTGAGCCAGGTGTACGTCCATCAAAAGGGGCCCGTTTTGAAGAGTTCTGCATTTGCCAAAACAATGCATAAAAATATGAAATTTACCACACTGTACTAGGGGACCGTATTTGTGCATGTTTGTTTACACTGCTATTGAGCTGAGACACAAACATTCAGGCTGATTGCAGATTTGTTACTTTTATTGTTCATTACTGTGCGTGAAGAGGATCTGGAGAGTCCTTTCCTCATCACAAGGGCACCGTCGGAAATCACTACACTCTAAACCAGGTGCAGCCTAAATTCACTGGCTTCCCGCGGATCCTTAAAAAAACCCTCAAAAGTCTTACATTTTATTTGCTGAATTTAAGGTTATAAAATGTCTTAGAGTATTATTTTTTTTTATATCCAACCACAAATGTTTTAACATTCAATTAAATAAAAAATCTGACTGTTACTAAACTCTCACCTGTTTAGCAACTGTGGGTCTGTGGTATCTCAGTGGTTAAGACATTGGATTAGTGATCGGAAGGTCGTGAGTTCAAATCCCAGCACCGCCAAGTTGCCACGGCTAGGCCCTTGAGCAAGGCCCTTAACCTTCACTGCTCACTTGTATAAAAAATAAGATGTATGTAAGTCGCTCTGGATAAGGGCGTCTGCCAAAATGACATAAATGTAAATGTAGCAAGGTCCAGCCCAATCTAGCTCATTTTTGCCAATGTTAGCATTGTAGTCCACGTGGGTACCATCCGTTGTCGACATGGCTAACTGCAGACTTAATGAGAACTGGAAAGATGATGAGAAACGTACAGGATGGCTTTAACACTCCACAGACCCAAATGCTTGCGGTGTAAGAAGACCTACAGTATAAACTGCGTAGCATGGGCATTAAAGCGTCGATACACATCCGAAGTCTGAGAAACACGAACGCTACAAGTCCTCAAAGAAGACTTCACTACCCATCCGGTCCTATATTCAGTGTTGGCCAAGTCAGCCAGATGCCCGGTCAGAAGCACAAGACAACACCAAAGTTACAGCAGCATCATGCTCGACAGCATTCGCTGGGTTTTCAACGCGGGCTTTCATTGGATCCCTACGGAGATTGGAACGTTTGTGGAATCCCAGTTTATGGGTCACTGCAGCCGACGACGTACTCGAACATTTTAAGGTAAACCAAAATAAAGCATATTCCATGCTCGCTGTGTGTAACATTAATAACATAATTGTATTTTCCCCCTGACATTGGAGTACAATTTATTTGATCTTTAGTGCTTTAATTGAGTCTTTTATGTGCTTCTGTGAATCAACACTAAATCTCATCACAAATGTCCACAGCATCAGTTGGTGGTCTATTTATAAAGTACATTTAAAATGGCAAGAACTACATATAAAAGCTAGATTACTTTGTCACATGACTATTTGATTTCAACAATCTGATCTAATAGTTATCAACATCAGTGTTAATCGTAAAAACATTACTGGCTCTCTTAACAAAATACTATCTGAATTAGTTAACAAGTGGTACAGCTCACTAGTACACTTCAGCCTAAGCGTGTCTATGTTTATATCTTCTTCAATAATGCCAGAGCATCCAAGTGTTTCTTTCAACACCAAGTTCAGAGTAGATACAGTGTGTTTCTTACTTCTATTATATCTTTCTTATACCCGAAACTCTGAGAATTTGCTCAGAAGCTGCTTCTTCTTCTACGTACAGTCGAACATGTTTTTTCCATCAATAAAGAAGAAGTTGAGACATGCAACACGAATGAAGACTCTGTGGTCTCATCTGTGATCATGTTCGAGTCAGTGGGTCAGTGACTAAAGTGCCAAGCACCAAGGAACTATTGTGCAAGTGCACGAACTGGGTACGGTACCCACACGGATGAGGAAAAGAAGGAAAGGGAGAAAGATGAACGCTGGAAAAGAAAGAAAGTGGCTGAAAATGAAGATGAAAATTACCTTAGAGACGGTGTGTGAGTGTGTGTGTGTGTGTGTGAGTGTGTGTGTGTGTGTGTGTGAGTGTGTGTCACTCCAAAACGATGCAGGCACGATGGTTGGAAAAAGCTGAAAGCAAGTCAGGTCGAGCTCATAAGAAACAGCCTCTGGAGAAGGTTTCAAGAAAAACAAGTAGAGTTAGCTGAAATAGATGAAGGAAAAGAGAAAGGGGCTGCGATTGATGGAATGTATCCCCATCCTATACTCATCCGTGTCCCATACACATTCTTTCTCTCTCTCTCACACATTAAGAAGATTCAAAGAAAAACAATTAAAGCTAACTGAAATAAATGAGAAAAGGGCTGCTGGTCTTTGACTGATCTAATCCATTGGAAATGGAAGGCTTATACAACCAAATAAGATATATTTAAATGTGTGCCACGGTTTGCGATACTTGTTCGGTTTTTGACTTTCAGTCATCTGTACAAAGCCGTGCATCTGCTTACCATATGTCCTTAACCAACTGTCTGAAATAGATCCCGACGTAGGAGTAAAAAAGCAGTACGTCTCCACTCGATTGCTGTTTTTTTGTTATTTTTGAAAAGGGAATTTCTTTTCTTTTTGTGCTCTCAAAAATGCCAGGAATATGAATCAAGGATGCTGAACATTTTTTACCATGAATATTAAGACTTTTTGACATTGAATCAGGAATAATAACCAGATTCACCGACCAGCAATATTGTGTGTAATCGTTAAGATGTTAAGTGCAGATTTCTGGAGACATTTATTATAACATTTTAAAACATTGATGGAAGGAGTCTCCAGTGTCAGTGATCTGTATAAAGGTTTATTCGTCAGCAAGCTGCTGTAGTATAAGGGGAATAAAACACTTGTGCACGCACTGTTACAGGAAAATAATCAACTTCAGGGTGGGAACATGAGAGATCACTGCAACCTACATGACCTTGGCTCCACCACGTTAAATCAAGAATTCAAATCAGAATGGTTCTTAAATGCATAAAGTGCATCTGTACTCCTTGTAAGAACTGGTACTCTACATAAGAACCAGAAATGTCTGTAGTCCATTAAAGAATCGGAAGCATCTGTACTCCGTGTAGTGGTACTCCATGTCAGAACCAGAACCACGTGTACTCTGTGTATTGGTACTCCATGTTAGAACCAGAAGCACCTGTACTCCATGTATCAGTACTCCATGTTAGAACCAGAACCACCTGTACTCCGTGTATGTTTTGGTACTCCATCTAACAACCAGCAGCACCTGTACTCCATTTAAGATTTCATCGCAGGACCACATCTGAAGGTGAAGAAGCAAAAAAAAAAAAAAAAAAAACAACAATTTTTGTTTAAATTCAAAATGGCTGACTTCCTGTTTGACAAATTCGGCCCTTTTCAGCAATTTAAAAAAAGAAAGAAAAATCTTGATTTGATGTCGAACAATTCAAAGGTTTTCATCGGTTACAAATTTGTGAATTACAGCGCCACCTAGAGGTGAATTTAAACAAAACGTCTTTGAGTCCTGTAGGATGTGGCTCTTCTACAGATTTCTCACACCAGTTCTGAGTCATGTCCTCACTTCCTGTTTGCCGGCTTCGCCATCAAACACACACACACAAAAAATTGTTTGGGAAATGCGGAGAAATAAATGTGTAAATGGGGTCTGATAATACTGTATGTAACCAGTGAACAGTCAGCAGTGTTTTTAACTGGTGCTTGATAAGCAAATGAAATAGTGTGGGTTTACGTTTAGAGTGTTGATGAAAAGAAAACGAAGGAGAAGCAGATTAAAAATGAAGAAGCCTCAGCATGCTGTCACTGCTGGCCGTTGAATCGGAGCTAGTTAAAGAGTGAGACTTTGATGATTTGTTGGACGAGTTGGTGAGGAGAAAAACAAGACAGAATCCAGTTGTATAAAGTAAGACTGCCTTCTGAATAGCACTGAGGATACGCCAGCACTTATGATGGATGTATAATGTACTGCTTTTTATTTATATGTGTTGCGTTGTGGTCATATCTCCCTGCATTAATTCACACATAGCGGTGTGGAGAGGACGGCCCTGCCCAGGATTTACTAATCCAGCCCTGTTTATAAATATATACGATTTCCAACAGTAACAAATGCAGAATTTATATGAGGAATTCATTATGCAACAGATATTTTCAGTGTACCTTTTAGAGCATGTTCTTATAAATAGCACAATAAACCTGCCTCATTCATGGATTATTTGTAACTGTAACTGCAGTTCATAATTAGGTGCTTACTGGCTACAGTCAGGAAAATGAATGTGCATTTAAGGAGGATAATTAAAGTCAGGAAAATAATCAGATATGTTCAATAAAATATTAGTATAGTAAATGAATCACCACAGAGCTCTGCATTTGGATGCAAAATAACATAACATTAACAGCATATTGGATTGATTTAAAATGCACAACAGCCTAAAAAAACATCTTCAAAATAATAAATACAGCAGCTTAAATCTACAGTCATTACTGATAAAAAATCATGTTCATGAGCTGTTGCGAGTCACCTTCACCATCCTGGAATCGTAACTCACAGTAAATCATGTTAAGGTTTGAACTGACAGGAAGTTTGTAACACGCAAGTAAAGCCAAAGATCTGTACTCAGTATACAGAAGAACTGCGGGGACTGTTACAGAAAAGTACTTTCCCTTCAATAAAACTGTAACAAGCTCACTGGCTGCTATCAGCTTTATACACACAAAGAAACATGCTGACATTGTATAAGCTCACTTCCTAAACCTGCATAACCAGCACACTGA
>JAQQZX010000037.1:1520589-1532773 GCA_030068355.1 Notoglanidium maculatum
CCATCCATCCATCCATCCATCCATCCATCCATCCATCCATCCATCCATCCATCCATCCATCCATCCATCCATCCAATAATAGAGCTAATCTGCAGACTAAAACGACTCTCATTTGAGGTTTCTCTCTCTCATGTCGTCATAGAGGGGTTTTCCTCTGATTTGTTCATTAATGATCCAAATCTGCATCCTGATTTCTGTAAATCTGATTTATGACAACGTGCACTGTTATCAAATCGGAATGGAATTGGTATTAGAGGAATAAAAAAACATGGGTACAGAGACTCCAGTGCTGCATGGCAGGCGCATGGAGCTCAAACTGTAGAGTCAACAGCGAAAGGCTAATTCCCTGGCAGGTGACATGCTAACTTAAGAGGAGAAGCTGTAGCATCATCGCTAAATAACTCCTGTTTAAGCATCGCAGCAGGAAGCAGTAAAGCATCTGTAGCTGACACAATCAGGAAAGTTAAGAACGATCCACTCATCAAAAGAAGAGGCTCTCAAAATTTCATTCCCTCCCCTTCAGCGGGTTCTATATTATTTATATCATTCTTTTTTTCTTTTTTTTTTACATATATCAGAGAACAGAGTACCCAGATCCCACGTGCAGGCTGAAATTACGGGATTATTTTCCAGTAATGACTGAATAATAAATAATGATTGGCACACTTAGACAATTTAGAACCCTTAAGGTTTGTCACTCTGAGGAACCCTTATAAGCTCTATGTAGAAGACCGTAACACATTCCCTGCCAGACGCTAGGAGTCCTTAATTATTCAATATAGTCTTAAAGAACACTTGAAGTCCTTTGGTGCATCTGGTGAAGTTTTAATGTAGAGTTTTTACCTTTCAGAGAGATTTTCGAGGTTTTAGATGACAGGCATTTTGAAAGCAAAGAAATTTTTAACTATCCACAGAACCCATTTGTGGATAGTTTATGGGTTCTACACGGATCTTTAAGGGTTCCATGTAAACACCTATGAATCCTTAGTTATCCAATGAACCCTTGGAGACCTGTGCATGTAGAACAAAGTTCTTTGGCTTGTCCCTCTGGTGAACATTTAAAGGTTCCATGTTAAACTGTCAAATGTTTACCTTTCGTAGAATGTTCCAAGGTTTTGAATTGAAGGCATTTTTACAACAAAGAACCATTAACTATCCACAGAACCCATAATGAAAATTCTGCATTTCTATTCTTTAAGTTAATACTATAGAAGAACCATCTTTGGTTCTTTAGAGAACCTTTCAGTCTATGAATTGGTCCAAGATAAACCTTTCAAGCTGTGTCTTCTTATAAGAAAGGGTTCTGCATAGAACCCCTTTTAGATGCTATAAACTCTTAATTACCAAACAGAGGCTTAAAGAAGTCTTGAAGACCTTCCAGAAAGTTCCAGGAAAGGATTCTTTAAATTAATGAAGAACCAGTTTTGTTTCTGTAGAGTACCTTTTGGTCCATGTTGAACCCTTAATGAACATTTCAGGAACCCATTTTCTAAGAGTGAAATCTGATCTGAAAACTAAATTGCAGTTTTACAAATTTACTTGAGACTTTTTTCTTGAGAAACATGCAGAAATTTTAACTGATATTTAACGATATATTGCAGTATAAATGATGTATTTGGTCATGATTGTGAATATACATATTCACAATCATAAAGAACCCTTAAAGAACCCTTGAACATTTCGTATAACAGTGCATCAAGTGTGACGATGCTGTAGATAAATGTTAAATGCCTGAGAAAGGTTCTGGATATTCAAAAGAAAACAATCACCAATCATTTAGCCACATACTTACATTAGAATAGTTCTTGGGGGGAAAAGTGGGTTCTTTAAAGATTCATCATGGGCTGAATCATGAACAGTAAGGTTCTCTATGGGTCCATTCTTCTATAGCATCAATTCAGTACATTTTTCTTGCATTATTATTTTTTTGTTAGAAAATGCAAGAATTTCTTCATGGGTATTGTGACCCTTTAAGGGTTCTATACTTTTAAAATGCCTTAACTCCAGTAGCACGCAGGGTTCTACATAGAACCTGTAAGGGTTTCTAAAGGATTCTTTAAACTTGTACGCTCATGGAAAAAAGAATTCAAGGGTTCTTTAATGGTACATTGGATAATTAAGTTATCTTATTTATAACTTCCAAAAAAGGAGTCCATATGGAACCCTTTCTGATAAAAAAAATGTTTAAGGTTCTACATAGAACCTTTAAGGATCTCCCCAGAGGGACAATTAACAGTTAGAATGTTTCTCGATTCACATGAACACTGAAGGTGTTTAGAAAGCATAGAACTATTCACAGAACCCATAAAGATATTAGTGCATTTTCTCTCATGCAATCTTAAAATTTATGGTGCCTTTAAATTAATGCAACAGAAGAACCAATTCTGGTTTTTTTTTTTAAATCTTACACACATTCACACCCATAAGCTGCTCTCTCGCTCCACACTGTACGACTGTTACAGTGAGAAATTAGGTCTTTGGTCTAAAATGTTCCACAGATGGAACTAAAATCCCATCCAGAACACTCACACTTTCACGCATGCAGCTCTTCACACTACTCCACTACAATTTCCATCAGTGTGAGAGCCCATCAAGTGCCGATGTCACATGTTCCTCAAGCACCGGAGCACTAATGGTGCACAATCTAAAGCCTTTAAGGGTTGTCATTTTGCAGGAACTCTTAAAGTATACATGTAGAACCTACAATGGACAGTTTTGCCATCAGGAAAGGTTCCAAGTAGAACTCATTTAGGAGGCTAAGTTAACCCTTCAGAAATGCCTTCAATCTAATGCCTTGGAACCCTCTCTAACCTGAAAAAGGATCGTTTTACAAAGAACCTTTAACACTCTTAGACAAAAGGATTCTTCTGCTGTAGGGTTCTATACAGAACCTTCAAGAACCTTTAGTTATCCACAGAACCCATAATGAAAATCCTGCATTAAATTAATAAAAAGAAATTTTATTATTATTATTTTTGGTTCTTCTTGGTTCAACCTTTCATTCTATGATTTGGTACAAGATGAACCTTTGAAGCCTTGTTTTCAAATGAAAAAGGGTTCCACACAGAAGACCTTTTTTATATGTTACAATTCCATAATTATCCAACGGAGCCTTACAGTCACCTTGAAGACCATTTTTCTGTCCCTCCAAGGCATTGGTGAGAAGACATTTTGAAAGCAAAGAACCTTTAACTATGCACAGATCCATAAAGAATTCTCTTTTCTACTTTTAAAAATAACGTTTCCAGGAAAAGAGCCTTTAAATCAATCCCATAGTTTTGGAAAACAGGTTTTGGTTCTGTAGAGAACCTTTTGGTCCACAATGAACCCTTAAGGAACATTTCTGAAGAACCCATTTTTTGTAAGTGTGTAATATGAGATTTAACTAGTTTGAAGTCTTACAACTGGTCTTGAGATTGCAAACAAAGTACTCCGATAGGAAAACATTTAGGGTTCTACACAGAACATGGCCTTCATGGTCACGGTGGCTTTATTGCAGCTTGGAGATCTTTGTCATGACCACAGCGTGTCAGCCAGGGGGTAAAGTGCATTACTTTTTAGACTTGTACACTGTTCCACTTTAGAGTTCTATAGAGAACTTTCAAAAACCTATAAGGCTGCATTTTCTCTTGGATAATTAAAAATACAGGTGCCATAGAAGAAGCAATTTTGGTTCTGTAAAGAACCTTTTGGTTTATGATGAATGTCCTACAATAGTGTTCCCCTATCTGATACACTTCCAAGTAGAACCCCTTTACGGAGCTAAGAAGCCCTTAACTATTCAAAGAATCACTGAGGAACTTTTTTTTGGAAAAATCAAGTTCATGGTTCTTTGGTGGGACCTTACAAATAAAGCATTTTTCTATCAGACATAGGCTGTCTATGTACTTAGTAGGATGTTAAGAACCCATATTTCTACAAATGTAATCCGAGATCATCACTTTGATGTCTTAACGCTGGTCTTGAGCTGGAGACCAGACTGCAGTCGGCGACAATGAGATTAGAAATGATGGTTGAGGTTTGAGACAGGACTGCAGGTGGCTTAGTGTTTTAGAACGATATAAATAGACTTTAACATCTGCTTTTACCACAGACAAAAAAGCAGGTGCGTTACAAAAAGACCTCTCTTCATGCTTCTTCACACTTTGGACAGATTAAAGCAGCTTTTATATCTATATTTTTTCAAGGTACAAGAGTTACATAATTAAAGCTCCTCTTTCGCATTTAATGACTTACTTCCACTATTACAGAGACGCAGGCGTACTTGACTGTTCAGTCTCAGCCTTGGTACAAGATCTACACGCTCCTAACTGATGTTGAAAATGTGAAAAGCCACAAATATAATGAAATTCTTCACAGACTCTTTTTTTCCTTAAAATCCTGGATCGTTGTTCAGTCATCAGACGCCCAGAGACATGAATCCCAGCCAATGAGCCTGACTCTCGGGAATATCTTGCAAATAAACACAGTGGCATGCCATCAAGAAAACGAGGCTTAATTTTTGGCATTCAAATCGTCCTATCTGCGGTTTTTTTCCAAATTCCAGATTCTGATTTGTCAGAAAGTGTTGATTAATTTCCTGTAAAAGTAGTGCAGCTTCAAATCAGAGGTTTATTATTAATGTGCTTGTTTTAATTGGGTATCCATAGTAACAGCTCAATCACACGGACTTGTACAGCGGACAATCCACAATAAACGGATTTAAAAAATGTACAGAATCATTGATACTGGAAGCTTCTTTGTAAGGAGATATTCATTTAACATTTATGGAAGCAGTCTCCAGTGTCAGAGGTAAAGCTGCAACTTGGAAATATGACAAGCTACATTTTTGCTAATTAACTAGTTGCTGAACAGCAAATAATTTGATTCATAAGATGAAGTTACAGTCTATTACACAAGACTTGGAAATGTTTTACATTTTCTTTTGCTTTAAAGCAGCCATTCCCTAATTTAGGAATGTAATGGACCAAACCATTTAACGCCCCCACCTAAACCTTTAATCACAATGCTGATCAACACACAAGACTAAGATGGCAAATTTGAACTCTTTTTCATAAAATTTTAACTCTTTCACGTACAATTATGTGGTATTCAGACAATTACAATTCCCCACCAAGGACAAAATATTCTGGATCAAAAATAGGTCAGATATGTAGAATATAACAATTTAAAATCCCATCCCTTTGTTTTATTAGTCCGGATTGCTTTTTTTTTTAAAGAATTGTGAATATTAAATCAATCATTTTTATGGCAATTTCAAACATAATTGAAAATTAGAAACTTGTTCATGACCTTTCATGGCCCACCTGCAGTACCTTCACAGCCCACTAGGGGGCCACGGTCCACACTGTGCGAAGCACGACTTAAACGACTATTAATGCTTTGATATAACTTTATATGAAGTGTATAGGTGAGTAAGGCAAGTAAGGGCGCTTTCAGAGCCACGGGTTGCACATCACTATATAATCCCATTCAGGTTGTTTAGCCATATCTGTAGCATAAAGCTTGACCAATCTTACCGACTCCTGCCATTGGTATCGTTTGCATCTGGCTGCAATATTTTATGGTCAACATAGCTGGTTCAATTTCTCAAAATATCCATCCATCCTCCGGTCTATTACCTATAGTGCGTATCCCTCAGGGTCATGAGGAAGCTGTAGCCGATGCCAGCTGACTTCAGGTGAGAGGCGGGGTTACACCCTGGACAGGTCACCAATCAATCACAGCCCTAACACAGACATGAAAAACCATTCACACTCACGTTCACACAGTCTGGGAAGTTAAGAGGAGCCAATTGACCTGGATCTGCATGTCTTTAGGCTGTTGGAGGAAACCGGGGCACCTGGAGGAAACCCACACAGACACATGAAGAACATGCAAAGTCCACACAAAGGCTAGCATGTTCAAACCCAGAACCTGTGAGGAGACAGTGCTAACCACTGCACCACCCTATTTCTCAAAATATAAACAATTTAATCGATTACACCACAGCACCTCTGACCAGGAGTAACCAGAGGAGTAACTTATGATAAACTATCACGTTATTCGTCCACTTGCAAGAAAGTAAATAACTCCTGTGACTTTTCTGTTGCGTCATGACGGTTCTACAGGATTTCATTCCCTGATGCACACCTCGACTATAAGTCGGTGATAGATGATGTATGGCTAGATTCTGAACATTTACATATAATAATTATGATTTAAAATCAGAGCAGCCAGAACTGGACTGTGAGTAGATTGGAGGGGTTTAGTTAGGATTGTACAGGATAATCTAGAAAGATTTTTTTTTTTTTTTAAATACAGGAGGAGAGAATGTGAATAATTGCTTCTTTGGTGCAGATGGAAAATGTGTTGAATTTCAGATCTATTTCAGGATTAGTGAATAGCTTTGATTCTGAGAAGGATTTGACCATGGAGACTTGTGCTGTTTCTCTGATAAACAAGCAGAGGATTGTTTGTTTACCCTGCGAATGACAAGAGGGACAGGAATGGCCGAGGGAAACAGATGGACAGGGTCTTCAGGGGGCTTCAGCCGCACTTCAGTTGCAAAGCTGTTTCACCTCACCAAGGGCTTTGACGGAGCCAGAGACACACTCTCGTGTGCTTCAGTCCCCTGATGGTTGGAAATGAGCTCGGGCAGATCTGACAGGCTGATCGGTGCCTGCTGCTAGAGCACTTCGCTGTTGTGTTTGAATGGAGGTCTGTGACAATCACGAGAAGCAAATCACCCTTTTCTTTTACACAAATCACCTCCGGACACCGGGCCTTGTCATGACACCGAGCCAACTGATGAGGACTACCTGATCTTTGTGGGCTAAACTCCACAGTGAGCTTAACCTCGAGCGAAATATCACCGGATGCGTTTCACCCCTCGGTCTATCACCTCTATAGCTCTGCTGGCGCATTTTTTAATAGGAAGGTGACCTGAACGCGGAGGGGAAATATTCAAGCCATGGGTAAACAAGCCAAGGTTAAAAGACTGCTATAATAGAATTTGAAGTGATCGTGTATGCGAGTCAGTGCAAACAAAGCACAAGGAAAGCTGACGAGTTTGCCTGCAGCACCTGCAGACAGTCATGGTAAAAATATAAGGGAACAAAAACACAATGACTGGATTTCACAGATTTTTCTTTCGTCCTTTGTCATCTTTTATTCAATCATCAAAGCTCCCCCATTTTTTTAACAAAATGCCACAATTTCAGATTACGCTAATTACGAGTCCCTGAACTCGGAACCTGGGATCACGCAGAATTTCTCGCCAACGGGTTTCTTTGGTTTGAGATGAAAACATACCTGGTGGCTGACAGACACATTTGCGTTTGGTAGCAAAAATGACTAAAACAAAAGAAATGCAGCTGAAACAAGGACTGAAAAATAGGTTTGTTATGGTTCAAACACAGCAGCAGCTGGTGGGGCTACTGAACACTGAAACAAATAGTACTGCTCATCACTGACTCATTGTTAATATAATGAACCATCAGGCATGGTGTCTCACTGTATAGGCTTAGAAATACATTTTATAGTGTTTCCATAAACAATCAGGTTAAACTGTGCTTACCTTAGCAAGGAGTTATTGGTTCCGGATACTGATCGTGATCTGGAACATCCGAGAAACAGGTTAGTTCCTATTCTCACTTGCACTACAACAGCTGTAAATCTCTTGAGGTTAATAAGACTTGTCATGTTACCGAGAATCTGCAAAGCATGAACAGCTTTACCTCTGGCTGTGTGCAGGCACTGACACTGCAGACTCCTTCCATAAACCTTAAATGAGCACCTATGAATGAGCTGTTACCATAGCAACGGTAAAGTATTAGAACAAGTTCCATTCGGTTTCAGTTTAATTCATCACATATACACAATGTACAATATTCGCAGGGAAATGTTTCCTGCTGTGCTCCCCCACAACTGTGCAATACTTTACAAATACAGAGCGAAAGGTTTAGAAAAACTGTAGAAGTTGGAGATAATATAGTATAACAATGGATGTAGTGGATGCAGTCGTGTACTATGGGCGTAAATGCAGGGAATGGGGTGTGGATGACGTAATAAAAATAAGAAGTGTGATGTAATAACATTTTAACATGCGTGAAACATGTAAGAAGAATGCATGAAAACACAGTAAGAAGAAATATGAAAATATCAATATAATATGGATAATAACCAAGATAATAACCCCCCCATATATATAAAATATATATATATATATATATATATATATAGATAGATAGATAAATTTATAGATCCATACGTTTATATATATAATTTGTATACTTATGTGAGGCTGCTTTGTGACATTGTCTGTTGTTAACATTGCTGTACAAATAAAATAATTGAATGTATGCAAATAATATATCACCTAGTAATAATATATATATATAAATAATATTAATAATAATAATAATAAGAAATCGTATTTATATATATATAAAACATATATAATCCAAAATAGGATTTTTATATATTAGTGGATATATTTATATATTAAAATGATTAAGACGAATATGATAAAAGTATAAATACGATATAGATAAATAATGTAGATAATATAAATATTTTACAGAGTGTGATTGTGTATCTGGTGTTTGAGGTGATTCGGAGGTGAAGCCTCTGAAAAGCCTCCTCGTTTATCACCCATGCTTCAATATAAATAAGAACATAAGTGCATTAATATACACCTCTGATTTGCAGCTGCACCTTGTGACCAATCAGAATCTGGATTTCAAAAAATGGAACAAAAATTAGCCTGTAAACAAATCTTTGGCAATCAGTTATATGTCGCACTATAGATCCTCCTCTACCTTTTGAGGAGTTTAAATGGCTCAATAAGAAATACTCAATAAGCACTTTCCAGGGTCGCATTTTGAAGTGTGATTCCCTTTGAAGTCTCAAAAAGACTAATATTTAGCCTTGAACATAGAGCGGGAGACAAAATGGACTCGAGTACTAGGGTATAAAGGCTATAAATAAAAACCAAATAGCTTAATGGTTGTAAAAGGCCTAATAGTTCTACTACGGATGCTCATAGTGGCTAAACGCTGGTGCTATATTTTGCTCAAGCCATTTCCCAGACTGCATCTGTGAACATGTATCTGGAGTAAAAAAGGAAGAAAAGGGCACCATCAGATAACCATAGGCTACAGGCTAAGATAATGTCTGCAGCTATTACAGTACTAAACCAGGCATAGTTTCTCAGGTTGGTTCTGTAATTATGTGCTTTGCTGTTGTTTTCACACTTTTCAGCATGCTGGGTGCAGTAATGTAATATCAGGCACCCAAATGCACCGAGAGAACATTGAGTACTGTAGCTGATTATTTTCAAGCCATGGTAAACCTTTAGTCATCCCGCTAAAAGCTGCACGGCTACACAGCTTCTCAAACTCGCACCGGTTACTGAGCCTCAGGGAATCATGTCGCTACACTAACTAGTGTGAGAAAAGGTTGAGGGGGTAATTAAAACCAAATATTAAAAAAAAAAAAAAAGTTGCCGTGCGGTCCAGGGGTGAAATTTCAGATCAATAGAGGGAGAATGAGAGCCGCCGTTTCCTGCCCAGGGTTTCTCCTGCCTCTCACTGCGCAATGCAAACTGCGGAACTCCTATTCCTGCCGACTATTAGACAATTAAACAGCAGTCGCCCACTTACAGACCTCACGGAGATAAAAGTATTTAGCTCCAGATTTCAGCTAAAGCTTTTCTAGGGTGTTAAAGTATCAGAACAGGATTTCTCGTCTTAGGAATATAATTAAAGGAACGCGCCAGTATTTTTTTTTTCTTTTAAACTAATCTCCATCCACTGTATCTGTAGTGTATGTGTGATTATCACAGACATGAAATCCCTGCACCGAGAAAAGAACAGAAAATCTGTTCACTCACTTATCGTGGAAGTCTAAGGGCAGACGTTGAACTGGCGCACACATTTTAATAGCGCTAAACCAGTCAAATTCATCTTTTCAAAGAAGGAGCTACATTTTCAGCTGCAAGTGTGTTTTTTCAACTGTGGTGCGTTTTGCTAAGATGTTCGCTCATTATCACACCTTTATTGTTTCTGTGTAACAAGCTTTAGTGTAGTTTCAAATCCTAAGGGATTAAATTCAACATCTGCCCACTTCTTTATATTGAATTTACTTCATAAGGCGCAGCCTAATGTTATGCTAGCGATGACTTTTTTTGTAACTTGCAAGACAACAAGCAATTGCTGCTTAGTTTTGTGCTTTTTATGTCTAATGTAGATTGTACTCAAGTCATACACAGATAAAGGTGGACACATCACATCATTTTCAGTGGATCTTGATTTGTCTTTTTGGTCCCACCCTTGATTGCCACCCCAATAAAGTCATTGGCCACCCTAACCTGGCCACCCCATTGTAAAAGGTCTGGCTACGCCCCAGGCTACAAATCTACATATCCAGTTTAGATCATCCACAGACACAAGAATGAGACTTGGGCATAAACCTTTTTATTTTGGTCACATGGTGGTACATTACTGCTTCACAGCACCATCATTATATCCAAGGATGATGATTTGCATATGAAGAGAGACCATATAAACACCAAAAACACAACTTTTGTCAAATGCTAATATTTTTCAACCATCAAATAAAATCCCACTCCCAACAAACAGGAAGCCGTGTCTCCAAAACAACACACAAAACCCAACACTGACGCCTCACACAAAACGTCCTTCTCGAAACATAAAAAACAACCACAGAATGGTTCCTGAACGCCCTTCCTTACAAAAAAGCAGGAGAAAACGAGAACAAAAACAGTACTTACCTCCATCCAGCCATTATTAGATACATGCAACATGCAATAACTACACATTTGCACACAAAATCACACTATTTCCCTACTCCACATCCTCCCCACACTACAAAAGTTTAGATTTAGCACAATCACAAAAGAGAAACAGGATAAGAAATTCAGCCATTTTCTTTTCATCTTTTCAGGAAGTGCTCCACCCACTGCTTTCAGCAGCCCATCATGGAGATGGCTCCCCCTAGGGAGATGGATGACACGCACACACACTCACGCATGCACACACACACGCAATACAAAGCACAAAATACATACAAAGTGTCCTGTAGCATGTTCTGCAACACACGGGGTGTTTAGTTTCTCTTGTTATCCTCATGGGTTTCCTCCAGTTTGTCCAGTTTCCTCCAACAACCCAAAAAAACATGGAGGTGGTTTAGCTGCACTAAATTACCTCTAGCTGGGATTGAGTGTTTTGGTAAATATGTTTTACCATTCACATTTTTTCAACGCCAACATTTCAGGTTCCAGTGAAACGACTGCTAAAATCTTTGTTAGTAACAGTATTACTCAGTGTTGCTAACTCTTTGTAAAGTAGCTAATGCATACTCAAAAAGTTGCTTTTTGACATCGTAGACTAATTTGCAAATTCCCTGAACCATGATGATGACTTACATAACAAATACATTACTTGAAGAATAAAGCCATTTATAATATATTAGATTAGTTTTCCCAGAATAGAAAACAATAGATTACAATGCAGTTCTTTCAGAAAGAAGCTGCCTTTGGTCATGGCACTGCAGGCTAAGCGTCGGCATATTGTATAATTTTTTTGAAGAAATCAGACAAAATGAAGCAACGGTAGTGAGGAGTCAGGAAACAGACATGAAGTAAATGGTGTAAGATGGAATAACTGGCTCTTATTACTGCAAATATCATCAAGAAGAGTTTAAAACGAAGAAGAAAAAAGTGCAAACAACACTGGTGATTGTGGGTTGGTGGTTCGGAATGACGCTGATCAGTGATTGGTTTTTGGGAACAACAGTGATTGGCGGTTGGGAAAAATGGTAATGAGTGATCGTTGTTTTACACACTGGTGGTGATCGAATGAACCTGCCCTTTCAACTGGCATAACCAGGAGCTGTGCTGTGAGCTGGAGAGCCGTATCAACTCCAGAACAGTGACTAAAAAGTCTCAAGTGATGCTAAAGGGGTTTAAAAATTTTCCAAACCAGGCAAAATACTCACCAAGTTGCCAACACTCATAACAATAGTAATAATATCCATCCATCCATTATCTATAGCGCTTCATCCGTCCGGGTCGCGGGGAAGCTGGAGCCAATCCCAGCATGTTCGGTGAGAGGCGGGGTACACCCTGGGCAGGTCGCCAGTCCACCACAGGGCCAACACAGACAAACAGCCACACACGCTC
>JAQQZX010000037.1:1553422-1564114 GCA_030068355.1 Notoglanidium maculatum
ACACACGCGCACACACACACACACACACAAATATATATATATATATATATAAAATTAGATTATGTGATTAAATTAAACACTTTCTAAAATACCTTTATTTTGAATTCCTGTTTGGAGGTATGGCTAGCAAGCATTGACGCTATGGCGAAACAGCCACAGGCACTTTTATTTTGAAATCCCCTTGGAGCCACTGGGAGCTAGCTACCATGACAGGTTCTCCTGTTCTCGTGCAAATATGTAGCTTTTGTTTGTGGCCTTTGTTTGTTTGACAATATATTTTTTAATAAAGGGTTATGAAAGAACCAATAAACGGAACCGAAAAATAATTTTTTTTATGGGTACCCGGTACTTGGCATTTTGGATTTGGTTCTAATTTGGACCCTTTTGATTGAATTCCCAATCCTAAATGGAAGTATATGCACAGAAAGATCAAGATGATGAAATTTAGGTACCCCATTTTACCTGTATTCTCCTCCTCTGAGCTGCGTCTTGCTGTTCCAACTGTTTACTGCAAAAAAGTGCACATTCACAGGCACTCAAATGGCACAACATGTCGCATCTAGCTCACTGATAAAGTTTTCATATACAGCAGCAGATGCTGTCAGATTCTTCACTTCTTAAAATTAGGTTTTCATTACTGGTTATTCACATCTTCTAAATGAAATAATCACAATATGGTCTGTTAAAAAGTACTATTGGCAGGCACTATGTGTTTGAGAAGTAGTATAGCCATGGGCAATACTGATGGTGGCAACCAAAAACATGTCATATCATATTTGAGTTCACAATTGTAATTTCAGGGCATGACATTTCATGTTACTCACCTGAAAATACCTGTTTCAGGTGTGATTAGGTCACACTGTGCATGAAAATCCTGCATGGTATTAATGAGAGAAGCGTACATGCACTTCACAACTTGTGAAACGCATTTGTCTCCTCATATAGCCGATTGTATATGCATTTACTGGATTGCACAAAATAGGTGGAGAATGCAAATGCAGTTGATTCCATATCCCTTTTGATTGAATAAACTCTGGGCAATTAGTGTTGGCCAGATTTGTGCATAATTTCACTGCCTCATAAAGACAGCTCTAAATTTGCACCATGTGTGTTGCTCAGAGCTTTATAGGCAGAGTTGCCAGGTGGTTTTTCCTCATAATTGGGATAGTTTTAAACTGACAGCATGGGCTGATTTTATTCATCCTCACATATTCACCCGCCAACCACTTTGTGAGCTAATACCTGTCGTATCTGTATCATTCATGCAATTATCCAATCAGCCATTCATGTGGCAGTGCATAAAACCCTGCAGATACAGGTCAAGAGCTTCAGTTAATGTTCACATCAAACATCAGAATGGAAAAAAGTCTGATAAATGTGGTATGGATGGTGGTACCAGATTTTAGTATTTTAGTAAATGCTGATCTCCTGAGACTTTCAGACACAACAGGATCTTGGGTATACACAGAATGATGTGAAACACAACAACAACAACAACAACAACATCCGTTGAGCGCCTGAGAAGAAACACCATGATGAAGAATGACCAAACTGGTCTGAGCTGACAGGATGGCTATGGTAACACAAATAACCACTCTGTACAAACGTGCTGATCAGAAAAGCACCTCAGAAAGCAGAACCTTGAGACGGATGAGCGGAAGACCACATCAGCTCAGCCAAGAACCGGAATCTGAGGCTACAGTGGGTACAGACTCACTAAAACTGGCTAGCCAGAAAGACCAGGTGATGTTTTTCCAGTCTTCAACTGTCACTGAGATTATATTTTTTCCCATTCTGATGTTTGATATGAACATTAACTGCAGCACAGCTGTGTCTGATAAAGTAGTTGGTGAGTGGGACTAAGTGTGTTAATCAATTTATTTATTTATTTATTTGGGGGATGATTTTTGGCATGCATATCTGGCAACCCATGTGGTAATAACAATGCGAAGACAATGTAATACCCATCCAACGTACAAACAACAAGACACAGCAACATCAGAGCACGCGCCGAGTATCCGGCCATACATTAATAAAATATGTGAGATTTGTTTGAGTAACACAATGAATCGATTTCATGGTATTTTATTTTATACCCAATGCATTACAATTTTACATTCAACCACACCTTTTCCCTTATTATTGTATGCCATTTTATTTTATAGTAGAAATGCATGGTTTTTCTGCTTTCCTACAGATTTTGGAGGTCTGGATCCTTATAGGATCCTGTTTAATTTGATCACATGATTTACATAAAGGTCACTAATTAGGTCTAATTACCTTGCTTTGCTTAAACTGAACCCAAAAGTGAGGAGAGAAGAAATGTGAAGAACTGAACTGTCATGCATACAGGGTTAGGGTTAGAATGCAGCTGTGGGCCAGTATCTTTACTGGAGCAAACATGAGTAGCAAAAGTATAAAACTGGCAGGCAGAATCAGGGTCAAAAAACAGACAAGGATCAGTCGATGGGCAAACAGAGTTAAGCAGGCAGGGCAAAAATCATAATCCAGAAGCAGAGCAAAAATCACAAAACCAGAAAGCATACACAGTAATCAAGGCTCAGCAGTAACAGACACGCAGAACTGAAATTATTGCTTCGCAACTAGAGTGTGTGACCGAGTGTGTATATAAAGAGTCCTTTGGCGTGGTGACTGATTGGATGCAGGTGCAGCTGAATTGAAGTCTGAAGAGTGGCGGCCATGTTGTCAGAGTGCAAGTGTCAGAGTCAGCAGGTGTAGACCTGACGCGAACTGTTCACATGATTAGACACACTTCCATCCTCTACAGTGAAGTCTGAGAGCTCTTAGAGGAAAGTGGTAAACAATAATAACTAGCTTAGCAAAAGCTAATGGTTTTGTGCTTTCAGTGCTACTTATTAGTTAGCCAATAGCTTAAATGTATGTTTATTTGTTTTGTTGTAGTTGATTTAAATGGCACTATGTGCTGAAAGGAACGCTGATTGGATCGCCGTTGCTGTTGTGCGGTCGCCATGTCAGTATTTGCAAATTGATGCGCCCTATAAGATAAATATGCTAACATGGCTAATCCCGCTTATCATTCAAAAAATAGAAATACATCAATCGTAATGTTTGTAAATAGTGTATTGGGCATCCGAATCAAATTATTCGCCGTTAAGGAACACAAATACAAATACATTTCAGATATTTGTGGAACTGAGCGGAACAGCGCCACCAACAAATATAAGAAAAAGACGCACGCAAAAGTATGAAGAAATGAGTAAAAGAAGCGAGGCTGGGGCTGATTTCTTTCTAGCCCAGATTACACAGAGTGACACGGCCTTTAGATTTGATTTCCATTCACACTGATATTTTATACGTGCGTCCGTCATGTGAAGGCACATGTGAAATACAGGCATGAACACGTGATGTGGGGGCTTTAATCCGTCATCCTTTTTTACTTTCTTTCATTAAAATGCATTTGGAGGAGAGACTTAAAGTAGGCCGACTAATCCCACACATTGTCCAATCAGAATACAACGTTTGAAACACTTCACAGCTGTTCATCTGTTATTAAGTGTGTGTGAAACATTTTGCCCACATCTTTTTTTATTTATTACACCATTGACGAGAACTTGTTAGAGAACCTTATGCACAGCTCAACATTAATCGTTTCATTGTCAATCTGTTGACAGATATTGCATTTTAACCTCTCAACAAAATAACACAGTTGCGATAAATGCAGTTCTCTTTGCGTGTGTGTTATTTGTTGTTTAGTAGTCACGCTTGTTTTTCTGCATTTCTGTGATAATCCTGGATGTTTAGCGGGTGGCTATAACAGAGCTACCAGGTTACTGACTGGTTATGAAATATTCACCGTGTGGGAGAGCGCGCATACAAATGCTTTATTTGGAAAGGCAGCGTGAGTTGGATTCAAATGTAATGTTTAGATGTTTTTCATGAGAAAGCTCCACCACTGGCCTGAACCTCAGGTGTCATTTTTGTGCAAGCCTGTTTTTATCATTCAGTGATGGTACTAAAGCATTATTTAAATAAAGTGACTAACTTGTTTCATGGATATTACACAACTTTACTTTCCCATGACATCACAGCACGAAGTCTTTTAGTGCGAACCATTTTCATCTTATACACACTTCCCATATAATACATGCAGGAAAATGTTCGTAAACATAAGCAATCGTATAAGAACCATATTCAGGAAAAGAATCTTCTCATCTTTTTGATTGACACCAACCATCAATGAATAATCCTTTTTTTTCTACCAGAAAGATACTTTAACAAAAATCCAGCCTGAACAGTGACCTATACATCCAACATGCAAAGCGCTTTATTTAAATTCAAAGGACAATTAGAAAATAAAGCTCCTTTACACAGAGGAATGTCTGCTGCCTGAACATACAATACTCCCTCTTTCCCATGAAACGCTTCATGACGCATGTCTGCAGTAATTATCCATGATGCATAATGCCGTCTTTATCCCGCACGATCGCAGCGATATGTGGACCCCAGTACACATTATACTAATGAGCCTATAATGAAGCATAAGTATTCAACCCCTTAAACTTTTCCACATTTTGTTGTGCTACAACATGGAAATGAACAGATTTATCAGGGTCATATGAAAACAGCGTCATACCAAGCAGCAATCCGGGATAAAGTTCATGGTTTCTTATAAAAATATCCTAAAATTTCAATGTCCCACAGAGTGACATTACAAAAAGTCAGAAACATTTTGGCACAACCGTGATTCTGCCTAGAGGAGACTGTCCACCAAATGTCAGTAACCAAATGTCAGAAAAACAACCAAGTCCAAGGAGCTGGAGAGATCCAGAGCTCAGATGGGAGAAGCCTTTCACAGAATCACAAAGTGAGAAGAAGTAATTATTAAAAAAAAACAAAAAAAACAAAACTGAAAGCCAGTGTGGGAGACTGTGAAAAAGTGCTCAGGGCTGCTGAAACCAAAATTAAACTTTTGGCTTTGGGATAGTGCACTACGTTTGGCATAAACCCAATGATGCGGAGAGCAACAGCTTCACTGTGAAGCATGGTGGTGGTAGCATGATGTTGTGGGGATGATTTTCATTAGCAGGGACTGGGACACTGGTCAGGGTTCAGGGCAGCGCCAAAGAAAAACCTGTGAGGGACTTAAGACTTGGCTGAAGCTTTGCGTTTTTCAATGGAAAATGGCTCTTAGCACTCTGCAAAAGCCGCAAAGGATTAAAACATGTGACCAGGAATTGTTCAACACCTGAAATTTCTTGCTCTCCATTCCATCTGAAAGAGCTTGAGCAATTTTGCCAAGAAAAATAATCAGGATCCAGATGTGCACTGTTGATAAAGACGAAACCTGCAGCTGGAATTGCAGCCAAACATGGTATCGACCCCAGGGGGGTGAATACTTATCCGACAAACAAATGTTTAACTGAAATGTTGCACTGAAATATATTTTCCACCTACACATGTTTCACGTGCGTTAATCAGATGCTAAAAAAAAATATGAATTTCATGCTGTAATACAAAGAAAGTTAAAGGGGAGGGGGTGAATACTTACGCAAGGCACTGTATACTGTGATGTGTACTATGAGAACAGATCCAGCTATTTTCAAGCGATTACACGATAGAAATCTGGTTGCGGTGTAATTACTTCTCTCAGTGTGACGCTGAGAAAGAGCACTGCCTGAAATGATGTATATATCTCATTAAACACACACGCAAACACACATATACGCCAATGATTTATAGCGTAGGAGAAAAAAAATCAGCGTGAGTTATACTTTTAGCAAAACAATACAAACGCAGACTCGGATTGACGGTTGGCTTGAACGTGCTCGTGCTTGGAAAAAAGAACCGGAGGAATTGTTTGACTTCCTGCTTTGCCGAGGGTAGGTTGAAACCCTGGAACTTGTGCAGTAAATATAAGATAAAAGTGAGGCTTGAGATTAAACCTCATCTAAGCACTTATCTCCAGCAGACAGGTGCTTCAGCTCACACAATAAAACTGCTATTTGAGGCAGTTCTTACATAAATTAGCATGTCATTGACTATGCACTGGGGAGATTCCACCTCAGATTGTGAAGTCCTGTGAGCAGTTGGGTTTTTATGATGCGGTTTTCAACCTGGTTTCTCTGATCTCCTGTAACTGTAGCAAATAGTAGTTATACCCTACCTAGTAGCTATAAACGACAGCACTATGACGAATTCATCAAATGATGACTTGATACAGGTTTCTCAGATAGCACAGGTATCAAAAACATGAATATAAATTTTTAAAATAACAATTACAATCTGGAAGCACCTGATTTGATGATCATATGTTCTACTCCATTGTTTCGCAATGTTTCGCATTCTTCCTTTTCAGTGTCAAACTGCTCAAACAAATATGGTGGTGCTAAGGAAGAGGAGGGGGGTACAAAATACTGGATACAAATACTCTGAGGCCCTGTTTACACTTGCGTTTTAAAATGCGTCTTCAGGATTCAGGTCACAAATGGACTCCCGAGACACGTCGCCGTTTATACCTGTGTTTATCAGGCATCTCCAAGATATCCACTTTTGTTCAAATTTCGTTACTGCCTACATCACTTCCACTAGAAGGTCAAAGGTCCTCACGCGAAATTATATTAAAACATTAAACCTGCAACATATGTTCATTATTTCTTGCATTCCAACCATGTACATCGCTGCTCCTCTCCATTTTTTTCTTGTATGTCGCGCTGTTACCAAAACAATCTCCGCGTCCAGTATAAAGACGTCGTTACTGGACGCATCAGGACACATTAGCGTTTACACTAAATAAGGTATGTGGTTAAATCCGTCCCAGACCACCTCGGCAAGTGGTTTGAGCGAACACGTCTTGAATACGTCTTGGAGGTCGTTTACACTTGTATTTAGCGCCGTCCAGTTGTGATCAGATCGCCCAAGACACATTTTAATACCAAGTGTAAACGGGTCTACGTTATATGGAATGAACGGATGACATGTTCTAAACGTATACTAATGCGTGTTTCTTTTTAACTCCTTGAGGGAGTAATGCACTATGAAATAGCACTTTTAAAAACTCCACAGCTAGATATTTTAATTCGATTTCTTACCTAAAAGCAATAATTAATTTCATTTCCACTTTAAATTTGACGGAAACGTTTTTGAAGCCATGACGATGTGAGCAGTCAGATATGAAGCTTGGGGAAAAAAGAAAGGCCACTTATTTTATGAAAAACAACTACACCATTTTGAAAAAAAAAAGGATTCAATGTTTGTAAACTTTGCAATATTTACCTTTAGCTAGAATTTGACTTCCTGTCGAACTAATCACGTTAGCTGCTGGAAAAAATGCTAGACTAACCTGGTGTTAGCAAAACACCTGGTTCAATATAGCCAGTTAATGAATTTAGACAACCTTACCTCAACATGCTTTTTCAAATTAGATGAAAATGGAGATGTTTTTCTGCGTCTTTGCTTCCTCTGGCATTATAGAAACCTTTTACTGAAGGAGGGCAAGGTCACTCATCCTCACTGCAGTGTGTTGGATTACCCATATACCAGCACACACAGATAGTTATAGCGCCAACTGCAACGTGTAGCATGAGAAGGTCATGGCTGGTGCGGTGCCGAATTGATACTATGTATTCTTGATAGGTTTTTTTTTTAATGATGAATGAACTTGATTGAATGCTAACCTGAGCTCATTCAGATGTTGGGATACAGTGAATGAGAGTACGCGAGTCCTTGGAGTATTTTGAAGATCTTTTTTTTTCTTATAGACTTAATTAGGTAATAGCATAAAAGTATTCAATATCAATAACACTCGAGTACAGTTGAATTACACCAAAATAATACCCAACCATCATAAAGAAGTACAACTACTCAAGTATTTTCCAACCATGGCTCCTGGAACTAAACTTCTTTACATAATGTGTTAAGAAAACTCTTCCGAGAACATTCCGGATGTCTGAATGCAGATTTTTGGAGCACTAAAGAGATATAGAAGTAAACAGTGGCATCTTTGCTTGAAGGTGAAGATGTTTCTCTAAGTATTCTTTACTATGCTTAACTTTTAATAGTTTACTATCTCTAAGACCCTGTTTACACTTGGTATTTAAATGCGTCTGATCACAACTGGACGGCGCTAAATACAAGTGTAAACGTCCTCCAAGACGCATTCAATCAAACCACTTGTGCCGAGGTGGTTTGGGACGCATTTAACTTCTGTAGTGTAAACACTAATGCGTCCTGATGTGTCCGTAACACGGACGTTACGGGAAAATACGTCATTAATACTGGACGCGGTGATTGTTTAGGTAACAGCGCGACATGCAAGAAAAAAATGGAGAGGAGCGGCGATGTACGTGGTTGGAGTGCAAGAAAAAATGAAGGTATGTTGCAGGTTTTACGTTTTAACATAATTTTGCCCGAGTACCTTTGACCTTCTAGCAGATGTGATGTAGGCAGTAATGAAATTTAAACAAAAGTGGACACCTTGGAGACGCCTGTTAAACACAGGTGTAAACGGCGACGTGTCCCGGCAGTCCATTTGTGACCTGAATACTGAAGACTCATTTTAAAACCAAGTGTAAACAGGGCCTGTGGGAGTGCAATGCGGTTACTTCCTGTCCACAGCTGAGGTCAGAAGTTTACATACACTCATCCTGGACATGTTTCATATATATATATATATATATATATTCAATATTGGGCTTCGAATCATTTCTGTAAGATAATTTTTCTGTGGTAGAATGGCTATAACACATAAAAAACCAAGAGTTTTACTTTATTTTGGGTTTTCTGAAATTAACACAGGGTCCAAGCACACTTAATATTAGGTTTAATGTCCCTTAGGAAGTTTCACCTCGACCAGATGCTTTTGGTAGCCATCAACCAGCTTCTGAAGAATTCTGTGTGGATATTTGAGCAGAATTGGTAGAGTTCAATTACATTTCCTGGCACGGACCTGACTTTTAAGCACAGTGCACATATTTTTGACATGGTTGAAGTAGGGATTTGTTTTAAACTTAATGTTAGCCTGCTTTATCCGTTCCACAACCAGCTCGGATGTGTTCTTGGGGTGGTTGTCCTGTTGGAACACACAATCGTGTCCAAGTTTCAACCATCTAGCTGATGGTTTGATGTTCTGCTGAAGAATTATTCCTTCCACCATGACCTGAACAGCTGGTACGATGAAGTGCACAGTTCTGTACATTTATACCTAATTTATGCCTAAACATATTTATAAAATACAACCGTTCAATACGCCAACCTTTTTTTTTTTTTTACTAAAATGCCTTTCGGACAAAAGGATGCTGAAATTTCATTCGAAGGCGTGTTCCGTGATTTACATTGTAAATAAACGCAGATGAAAACGAACACTCTTTTTGCTCTGGTTGTTTTTTTTGGGGGGAGCCACGAGGAAGAACATGTCATCGGCTTGCGTCAGTTGGTGCTAATACGATGTGACACACTTGAGCCGGCGGTTGAATGAATAATAAAAAATGTAAAAAAAAAAAAAAGAAAAAACAACAACACAGACAAAAACCCTGATGTATTCACTGTGCAAATCAGTTCATTAATTCAGCAACAAATATGGATCTGATGTATAATGTATTGTGCTGCAGATTAGAAAGGAGGAAATATTCAAAGGCATTTGAATTATATTAAAAAAAAAGAAAAGAAAAAAAAAACTTCAGCATGTGTGTTTGTTTTTATTTCCTTTTTCTATTTTTTTCTATTTCATCATTTATTTATTTATTTATTTATTGTGCACATGCAATCTATATTTAAATTCACTGAACCCTAAACAAATCTCGCCCACTAAATAATCCCATTCCATTACAAATGACACGTCTGTTTTCCATGAAAAGCCATCCATCTTGGATGAAACTGTTCGTATGATGCACTGAGACATTTTCCAGAGCGGGAAAAAAAAAAAAACCCACCCAAACTCATAGGCTATAATTCTGTCCGTCTTAATTTTCTCATCTGTCTTATTACGCTGAACGTGACAGAAGGCATTGTGGAGATTTCTGCAGGTTGCCAGCCCATGAGGCCATGATTCATCGTGATTTAATTGGAATAATGTATAAAATGAGTCATGCTTGCAGCAAGGAACAATGACTCGCAGCTCGGGCAGCCTCGGCAGAGATCAATGTTCCTAACCTCCATTCCACGAAACATTCTTTAATGGATCCCCCAGGGACCGGCTCCTCTCCTTTCCTCTCTCTCGATTTATTTATTTATTTTTAATTTGTCTGACTGTAGTGCAGGGCATTTAATTATCCAGCAGGGGATCCAGAAAGCTGGGTCAGAACGCAAATTTTTTATCCTGCCATGTTAAACAATATGGTTTCAGCAATCTCATTTGGTGACATATGTGGGTTTATGGTCCTTGTGATGAGCTGAGACCGATGGGGGACACGGCGAGACAGGAAATGTGTGCTCGTCTCGCTCTTAATTCGAATAAAAAAGAGAAAGTTTTGAGGTTATCAGCAGTTACATGCTTTTATAGCAGCAGACTATTGGCTAAAATTAATGAGGTGTTATAATGATGATATGAAATAATACAGATTTACAGCAATAACCGCCGATTTGTTTTAATCCCTCTGAAACAGGGGAGAGAGGTGAGGCAGAAAATTGTTAAGCTTGGGTTTTTTTTGTGTGTGTGTGTGTGTGTGTGTGTGTGTGTGTGTGTGTGTGTGTGTGTGTGTGTGTGTGTGTGTGTGT